>PVKP010007303.1:0-78026 GCA_004027715.1 Plecturocebus donacophilus | reverse complement strand
AACATTACACTCTCAATATTACACAGATCAACAAGATAGAAAATTAACAAGGATATCCAGGACTTGAATTCAGACCTGGAACAACTAGACTTAACAAATATTTACAGAACTCTCCTCCCACAAATCCACAAAACATACATTTTTCTCAATATCACATTATACCTATTTTAAAAGTGACCACATAATTGGAAGTAAATCAATCCCCAGCAATTGCATAGCATTTCACAGGTTTAAATAAAATATTGGTTGGCTGCTTATTTGTTATTTTCATCCCCTGTTCCTTCCTGTCTCCATTGTTAAACACAATTATTGGCATAAAAGAGGTTTTTAATACCCATTGTTAGACTGTATTCTAGCCTGGGCAATAAAACAAGAATCCCATTCTCTCTCCCTCTTTCTCTTCCTCTTTCTTTCTCTCTTTCATTCTTTTTTTTCTTTCTTTTGTTTGTTTGTTTCTTTCTCCTTTTCTCTCTTTTTCTAAAAAAAAAAAAAAAAGTAACATGCTGTACAGTTTGCAGCATAGGAGCAATGGACTATATCACATAGCCTAGTTGCATAGTAGGCTATACCATCTTGGTTTGTTTATGTATACTCTATGATGTTTTCACATGACAAAATTACCTAATAATACCTTTTTCAAAATATATTGGTAAGAATTTCATAACTATAATTACAAAGATATAAGTTTGAATTATCATTCACAAAAATGTATATATTCAAGATACTTATGCAAGATAATTATTTCTCTTCTCATGTGATGAGATCAAATATCCAAGTGACGGATCAAGGAGCTAGTAGATACTAATTATCTAATTTAATTTCTGAAACATGATGTGCAAATAATAATAGATTAATTTCCCTCTTCTCTGAGACATTACTCTTCATAGTGAATACTTTTAAAAACATATAATAACCTATATTATATTTCTCATTTAGGTTGATATGAATTAAAATATAGTTATTATTTTTATATAATATTTATAAAGCAGATTCATATATGTTTGAATGGCATGGGAAGGTTTTAGTAACACTTTATCTTATATTCTCTAAGTTTATACACACAAAAAAATATAGATATAGCTTTAAATCACATACATAGGTCATTTTGATATACATGTTTTTGGAAATTAGTATGACATAAACAGTTCTAAAAGGTCTCTGACTAAAAGTTTTTTAAAAAATTGTTCTATTATTTTACAATGTAAAATAATATAAACATAATGAAACTGTTTTTATATTATATTAGTGTACAAATAATTTTCAAAGAAATACATTTAAAAAAATAAAGAGTGCATTAAGCTTTATGTAAAATTTAAAAAAGAAGCAAGCAAACATTTCTCAAGCAGAACTACAAAACAATGTACAGATCAGGAGAAGTATACCCTTCAAAGATATATTATGCCTTGCCAAAACATCATTAGAAATATTTTATTTACTAAAGTTATTTGCAAACCATATTTATATTCATATATTAATACTTTAATGATATTATATTTCAAGATGAAAGTGCATTTGTGTTTTTGTTTCTCAGAGATTGAATTATTCACAGATCCTAAAATGAATACAAATTATTTTCTGTTTTTTTCAAATATTACTTGGCACTACTTAACCAATTACAAAGCAGTGAATCCAGAAGGTGATCAACTGAATAAGAAACTGCCCTCAAACTGTAATTTCACTAGATGTTATGTGGTAATTGCCACTGCAATATCAGCATTAATGGCAAAGATAATTTGGTTTTCCTACTGTCCTTATATCAGAATGACCCTGTATTATATCATCTTATGTATGTAGGAAGATATTTTCATGGACATTGATGGCAGATGTAAGAGTAAATAGTTTAAAGCAGAAAGGAATTGATTTCTACAAAATAATTGAGACTGGAATTATATTGAATTAAAGTCACTGATAGAAACAGTCTTATAGAGTACACATTTTAAAATAGATTTAACCAATTCATAAAACACAGTTATTAAAATATATTTTCATATCAGGTAAAGTGAGGCTAGAATCACAAACAGACTATAATAAGTTCATTCTTATCAGTTTAAATTATATTGACCATTTGCTTCATAAAGAAACAGTGTATAAAAAATATTCCTATCAAATCTGTGAGATGAGTCCAGACTAATATTTGAGAGAATTTTCAAGACACATTAACATACCTTGTAATAAACTGAAATGCTGAACAACCTGTTTATCAGAAAAAATATATAATTATATTTGAGCTAGAGATATTCATTTATTGCTAAATGGTAAAGAAATAGAACATTTAATCAATGTTGCTTCTGAAGTTGATTTTCTTTCTGATGTATTGTGCAGGTTTTGGACAATTTATTTAAGAGCCTTTTCTCTAAGAACTTGAAATTTGGAGGGTGAAATCCCTTAGAGAGTCGAAAACAAAACTGCTTTGTTAGAAGTTTACGTCTTATGTAGGTTTTATCCCTCTAGATTATATTTTCCACTGTTTGTCTTATCTGATTTCACTCTCTATACCTTGGGGCCTGATTAGATGATTTCTCTCTATTTTTGCTCTCTGTTTTTGGCTGTGTCTTAAATTTCCTCCTTAGAATTCCTAAGATTGCTTCTTTCCTGTATCACAAGAGTTTTAAACCATCTTCATCTCCCTTTAGTTTGTGTTTTGCCCATAGTGTTTTTCCTATAGTGCTTTAACTTTGTCTGGATTCCTCCTCACTGCTTTTCCCAGTATCATTCACATCGTCTATAAAATCAGATTAATCTATACCAGGATTTCTCAACTTTGGTAATATTGACATTTTGGACTAGATAATTTTTTTGTTTTTGTGTGTTAGGCAGATCTGGGCATGAGCAACAAGTTATATGAAGTGGATTTATTACTTACAGATAGGCACCAGGGACAAAAGAAATTAGGATTTATTGCCAACTGATACCCCAAGAAAACTTCTCCAGGGCAGATGGAGTCTCGACTGCATGCATCCCACTTGCACCACAGCTGAGGGACACAAGAAGGCAGCCCTCCCTGGGTTATATACCTCAAGGATGACATGGCTCACTGGACAAAACTTTGAAGCACATCCTGATTCAAGAGGAGACAGGAACAATCCCCAGGGTATACTGGACAGTCACTCTTTCTTCAGAATATTGTATTTCCAGTCCATTTTAGAATGATTCTTTAGAACTACAAGAAAATAGAAGAACTGGGTCAGTCCAAGGACATCCAGAAAACTGTCCTGATGTTACTATTAAAATAATTTTGTTTAAAAACTACATCTGGAAGTTCTTGGTGTTAATTTATGTTTGTTCACATTATAGTACTGACAGTAAAGGATCTTAGTTAAAAATTGGGTTAAAATGAATGTTTTTGTTTACATAATAGGCAGCAGTTACATGATAAAATATATCAAACATTTCTTTAAGAATTACCATGTTGCATTTATTATTCTGGTCCAGCATTCATTGAACTAGAAACACCTAATAAACTAGAGCCACTGAATTTTATTGATTACAGTTTCACAAAAGTACTATTAAAACTGATTCAGGATATTTAGATGAATTGGACCATAAAAATGCATTTCTCTTTTCTATTTCTGGAAATTCAGGAGAACAGATATGCTGGATGACCTTTTAGATTGTCACAACTAAATGTATGATATAATGTTTAAAAACACACATTAAAATCCAGTGGAAAATTTTCATAAAATTAAGAATGTACAGATAACAAAAACAAGTTGAAAGTATCAATTTTTGGCAATAAGAGAACACCAAACCACCTTTCTCCCTGAAGGTTTCTGTTTATTATTTGAGAAGTTGAGCTGCTTTGACAGTTGCTCTAGCAACTAGGAAGGACATGTGATAAAGCTTAATGCCTGCGCAAAGCAATGTGATAGAAGATTACCACATTAAATTGAGAATACAAAGTTTACAATCTAATGAGAATAAAATATAAGCATTCCTAGATGTCTTTCCCAACTTTAGAACTGTGTAAAAGGCAAAGAAACAATCTCACAAATAGCAATCCACAATGAGCATGGGACCAGTGGTGTTTGGATTTTGGCTTTTTAAAAAAAGTTTGGAATATTTATATTATAGTGCTTGCACATCCCAAATCAGGACATACAAAATTTGAAACACTCTAATGAGCATTTGAAGATGTTTTAGATTTTGGAGCACTTCAGATTTTAGATTTTGGGGTTTGGGATCTTTTCATTAGAGTTATATATAAGAATATGAGGATCTCTTTGCTATTCCTCTATTTTGCAAATTCACTAGTTGTAACACCATATGTCACAGATAGCCTGAATTCCTTCTAATTGTCATAATTAATATGTGGGCTGGCCAAAAAAAAATCTCTTTCTCTCTCTCTGTCTCTCTTTGTACACACACACACATACACACACAGACACACTCCTGTATCAATAGTAAATGCAAAAGGTTTATATGTAGTTATTTTGCTTGAATATATATTTCATTGAACTTTCACCAGAAAAATAAGATGACATTGAACACCTATTCATAAAACTAAAACAAATCTAGGTATTAAAATGCTTTTTCTACTACTGTTTTCCAAAGCAGAGATTTAAGCACAAGAATATAAATTTACCTTTTTGATTATGAGGATAATTCACATGGGAATTAATCAAAAAGAACTTGGACCTGAGTCTCATGTCATTAAATGTTTTCTGGTAACAAAGTCCCAGGTTCTAGGAAGGTGAAAGGTCAGCTACATAGTGCTTCTTTGGTAAGTGGCAGATTTAGTATCATTGCTTTATGCCTACAAAACATTAATTTCTTATGTTTGTTGGCTGCATAAATGTCTTATTTTGAAAAGCGTTTGTTCATATCCGTTGCCCACTTTTTGATGGGGATGTTTGTTTCTTTCTTGTAAATTTGTTTTAATTCTCTGTAGATTCTAGATGTTAGCCCTTTATCTGATGGGTGGAATGCAAAAATTTTTTCCTATTCCGTTGGTTGCTAAAGTTAATTCAATATTAAATAATGACATTGAAAAATTATTGGCTAAAATTAATATAAATAAAATGTTTGTCTTTGGTCTGTTTTAATAAGTGCTGCTACTACAGAATACAAAATAGAGATTTGGTCCCTTACCTATTTGATTCAGTATAAGAATGTAGGTTTTTGCAGTAAATCTTTATAATTCTAACTTTACATTAATATACTCTAAGAAATATTTTAATTTTAAAAAATGGTACATGTTATCAAATGGTTCTGGGAGTGCCTGGATAATTTGAAAATCATATGAAAATATTTAAAAATTTACTTGAATTTTCAGAGATATTTAAAAGATGTAATACCTGATGTATTTCCAGTTTTCAAATCTTGTAATCTTACTGTATTTTATATTGATATGTTTATTTTATAATTTTCTTCTTCTGGAAGTTAAAGTGTGCGCAGCTGTGAGGTAATGGCTATTTTATTTTACCAAAGCTCATGAGAAATTGGGGTTCTACATTAGACACAATGAATGTAAGGGTGCTCATTTCACATACATTAAGACTGAATAACAACCCATAAGTCAAAATTTAAGCATTTCCTAAGAATATAAAGAAATTAAAAATTTCATCAGCATTTATTTAATTTAAGATCAAAATCAAGACCAGGCACAGTGGCTCAGGCCTGTAATCCCAACACTTTGGGAGGTCAAGGCAGGTGGATCACCTGAGGTCAGGAGTTCGAGACCAGCCTGACTAGCAAGGCAAAACCCCGTCTCTACTAAAAGTACAAAAATTAGCCAGGTGTGGTGGTGAACACCTGTAATCTTACCTATTCAGAGGCTGAGGCAGGAGAATCACTTGAACCTGGGAGGTGGAGGTTGCAGTGAGCCAATATCATGTCACTGAACTCCTGCTTGGGTGACAAGCGTGAGACTTCGTCACCAAAATTAAAACAACAAAAAAATCAAAATCAGAGATATATATTTAAAGGGGAAAATATTTTTTATCTATCTTAAAACCTTATCAACTTGGGCAGGAGCTGGGGATGGATTTCAATGTATAGAAAAAAAATTATATATTATACACAACTTGAATTTAGGAAATTTTCCCCTCCAGAAGTTATCGAATCATTGACACTATACTACATAGAGTTTTATTCACTTCATTAGAATTACCAACAAGATGAAGAATTTCAACCTAAATATCTGTCGATAGAAAACACTAGTCGAATAAATCAGGCCTCGGTGATCTGACACCTTAATAATTAATTGTCTGTGTGAATGATAGGCTGCTATTCAAAAGACAGTGGGTTTGCACAATTTTTTTCTGAATCTGTCAGCTGCCTTTTCTTGTTTACTTTTGCTTTTGTTGCCTTTTTGAGGCTATTGATAATATATCCCTGATGCTGACACTTTTTCAGGTGACAGATCAGTGATTCCCGCTGAGCCATTATGAGACTTGAACCCAATTTGTGTCATTTATTTGGCTTTCTGGAACATTTGAAATCGGATGATGACATATCTTCTGTCACAAAACCTACCCAACAATGGCTAATAGTTGACCCTCCCTCCCTAATATCTTCCCTATCCATGGCAGTTTGGTCATTATTCATTAAATAGAGCTTTCCCATAAAAGAATCATATCTTCTCAACTTTTTATGAGTGATTATCAGGATTAAAGATTGAGAGGTTAAATATGTATGTGTATGTACTTTTGTTTGTATTTTATAAGTTTTTTCTTAACTTATAATTTTAGGGGAACAAGTGTTGGTTTATTACATAAGTAAATTTGTGTCATGGGGGTCTGTTGTACGGAATATTTCATCACCCAGGTATTAAGCCTAGTACCACCCATTAGTTATTTTTCCTAATCCTCCTTGTCTCACCCTCCATTCTCTGAAAGGCCCCAGTGTTTGTTATATGGATAGTAAACAGAGGAAACAGGACTAGACCTTTTTTATTTTTAAAATTAAATTATACAGTGAAGTACCAATTTCAATGTTTAGAATAAAATTATATTTTGTTTAAATAATAAAGAAAAATATATAGTTCACTTGAAATACAGTGTCAAAATAATAGATTTCAGTTTCTGTAAGATTATTAAAAATACATGCAGTTTTCTGAAATGTACATATATATCTCTATTTAATGTATGCATGATGGTATCTAGGAATCACAAAGCACATTTTATTTCTTCATTGTGTAATGCATCAAAATGCATTATTATTGGAATTAATTTTTCAAAACCATGGGTGACAGCAATTAATAGTCTAAGTATTTTGGACATATTGCTGCTGTGTAAAAGTTAAGTAAGACAATATCAAAGAACAAATGATTTGAGTAGTTTTGGCAACAAACGGGTGAGGATAAAGTAGCATAAAGTGAATAAACTAATATTATAGCTTATAATCCTACCTGAAAGAGAGAAAATTAACATTAAATTGCTATTCAGCTGGTTGTCAATCTGATTTCTCTCCTGCTATGGCTTTATTTCATCAGGAATTTATTTTGCACAAGATAAATTTTTAAATTTCTTTCACAAGATTTTTCAATTAAAATATATTTAGATATTGAATCATATTATTTAAAAATACCATAAAAAGAAAAATAATATAATACCTATCATTATTTGAGGCATATATAACTACAATTAATCAAGAACTATTTAGTTAAAATTGATTTTATTTGGGTAAACATACAATCTCAGAAAACAAATAGCTTTTTTTTTCTCTTTTATAACATCTAAGTGCATTTAGCCAAACAATCTTATTTAAGGAAATTACTGGTTAAAATTAAGCTTCTCATCTGGATGATCATCCTTAAAAGTTTTCAATTCTTTTAACTTACAAGATGGTTTAAAATAAATGTCATAATTTGAAACAAAAACTTCATAAACAAATGATTACGTTAATGAGGTATTAGTTCTGTGTAAATTTAATATTTCTGAAAGGACTTATCTCAAAGGCAGTAGGATTCAAAATTTTATATTTTTGTCCTCTACAGTAATGACTCTTTAACACATTTCCCACCAATGCCCTTGTTTGTGAACTCATTTTTAGAGGATGATGGACCTTCACCTTTCCTGTAGGACTATTAATACTTTCAAGAAGAACAAAGAACTTTTACCCTTTCAGATCTCAGGAGACCACTGCTCTCTCTTTGTTTCAACAAGTTGAGAACTGAGGTAGGTACATTTAATCACAGGCCATATCAGGAATATCTTCTGAGACCAAAGTGAACCTAAAGCCTCACTTCAGGCTCTTAAGTAGGTTACTGGACTTTACTGGTGGGTAAAGAATTGTGACATCAGTTCTTATCAGTTCTTATTGTGGGAGTATTGAGACATAAGGCAATATAGTTTTAAAATAGAATAGTATAGTTTTACAAAAGCTACACCTTCAAAACTGAATATAACAACAAATCAATTACCACACAGTTTAGAAACAATACTAGATTATTACTATAATAAAATATTTACATATGTTATGTCATTTAATTGTCACAATAGTCAATAAAGAACATTTTTTACAAATGAGACCAAAGAAAAACTAAAATCAGTTTTTAAAGATAATGAACAACCTAGAACTTAAAGTCAGGTAAGTTTAACGAGAAAATAAATAATTACCTTTTCACTCTGTAGCATGGCATTCCTTATTTTTAGGATTTGGTAATGAACATAAATGTCATTCAGAAGTTCAATTGAACACAATTAAAATATTACTAAAAATGTTAAGTTTTAGTGTATTAAAGAAGTAACAAATAGGAAGTCTGTCTCAGTGTGATTTTTTGTCACTTTGTATTAAAATAAACATAAAGTGTATGCCCTTGAGGCTAATTTTGGTCCAAAATACTGTTCAGACTGTGGCTAATTTGCCCACGTCAACTCTATCAGAATTTTTTTCCCATCATTTTGTTTTACTGGTGGCATTGTATAGAGGCACTTAATTTCAACCAATAAAAATACTGCAATATTTGAATTATAAGTGTATTAAAACAAATAATGTGTTGTGGGCATCACTACTAAATGAAAAGCCTCTCTTACAATAAAGTGAATGAATCCAAGGCATTTTAAAAACGAAAGTGCAAATTAATCTTCAAGAGCATCAATATCTGGTTCTTGTTTTCCTAGGAGAGAAGCAGTCAATAGCACTTTTGTGGTTAGGTGAGACATATTATGATCACACCAATAAATGCTTCTTATTTATCTTGGGTGGTTTGAGTTGAGTTTTTGTTATTTTTGCCAGATATTTGTCTTAGCAACATAAGCTGGATACTAGTCCTGCTGTTAAGTTCTCAAGCCCAAGATATATTTTCTCTTTTGCCGTTTACAAATATTATAATATTTAATAAACTGCAATAATAATATTTGAGACTAATCAATAATATTATTGATTTGATTGAGACTAATTGATTTGATTGAGACTAATTGATTTGATTGAGACTAATTGATTAATTGATTGAGACTATTGATTTGATTGAGACTAATATTATTGATTTGATTGAGACTAATAATATTATTGATTTGATTGAGACTAATCAAATAATAATATTTGAGACTAGTCCTTCAGCAAATAATTATCTGAACACATTTCTAGTGATTTCAGGAATGCTGAAAATGACAAGCGACCATCAATATAATTCTCTGCATTTATAAACTGTTATAATAAAAGAAAAACATAAACAACAACTTATGAATTGAAAAATATCAGAATGCTGAAGTTAAAAAAGTAATATCATTTTAGACAGAAAAAACACCTCCTTTTATTAAAAATAATAATTAATGGGGAAAATCAAAGGTCTTATTCGGTAAGACCTGAGAACTTAAAGGCAGTAGATAATAACACTGATGGAAACTATGACAGTGGGACTGTAGAAAACAGCTATACGTATATTAAATTATTTTACGTATAAAAAAAGTAGAATGGAGAAAGAAGTAAAAGTATCAAGAAGTCACATCTCATCAGATGTGGCTCATATGAGTCACATATCTCGGTCCTTTGTCTCCAGAATTATAGGGCTTTCTAAATAAAAACATAAACAGAAAAAAAAAATCTCTGTAGATAGAATACTCAATTTTAAATACTTTGAATTAAGATGTGTTATAAAAGTGAGGCGGTTGGATTTAGATAGGAGCTGTGATAAGAAGCCATTAAGATCGCCCCTAATTATCTGACAATATACCGATATTGGCAATCTTTAATACTTTTCTCCTGTTGAGTGTAGCTTGGATATGCCATTTGTTTTTCACTTATGCAATACTGCCTAAGTGATGAGATACCATTTTCCTGATTGCATCACAAACACCTTCTATCTCGCTAACAGCAGACTCCATTGACTGATTCCTTTGCAGGCTTTGATGAAATAAGTCAAAATATGGGAAAGCCCACTTAGTAGGAATGGTCTCTGACAACCAGGCAGCAAAAACCTGAGGCACTCAGCCTGTCATCGTGCAAATAATTGAATCTTAACATTTATATGAGTGTCAGTGGATCTTTCCCAAGTCAAGATTCTGATGAAACGCATCCCAAGAATGTCCAACCTGCCGTCCGTGGATCCAGATGGCATGTGGTCCAGACAGCAAATCCTTGGGTTCCCCTGAGCCACATTAGAAGAAGAATTGTCTTGGGCCACACATATAGTACAACAAGAATAGCTGACACACTAAAAAAAAAAAATCATGAAAAAATCTCGTAATATTTTAAGAAAGTATATTAATTTGTGTGGAGGCTGCACTGAAAGCCCTCTGGACTGCATGCTGTCTGGATCCACAAGCCGCAGGTTGGACGAGTTTGTTTGAAGATTCCGTTTCTATGTTCTTATTGACAAAATATCCCTCAAGCAGAAGTCAAGACTCACTTCCAATTGCTTCCCTTGTATCAAGTAGCACACTGAATGTTGTCCAATATATGATCACAAACATTGCAATTTTCTTTCTTATTTTCTACTTGCTTGCGTCAAGAAATTAATTTTGGCACTTGTCAAATTCTGATAGAGATATCTGAAAATCTGAGTAATATTTCTATGGGCTCAGCATAATGCAGTCTTTCTATTCTGTAGTTACTACAAGGCAAATCAACTGAAAAATATAGTGAATCAATGTTACTTAGTATTCAGCCTCATCACTTAATTTTTTGAAATGTAACTAGAGCTATGAAGTTCTAATGGAGTACAGCCTGTATCCTCTATTGTTTCTTTGTAGTAAAGAAAAGCATGCTCTTTTAGATATGCCTTTCTTTAAGCATTATAATTTTCTGTCACCTTCTGATATTTGTAAGTGGTCATTCTTTTGTCTCTTTCCTTATAGACACTTTTTGTATCGGCAAATACCCCTTTTCTTTTTTTTTAACTTTTATTTTAGGTTCGGGGTACATGTGAAGGTTTGTTATATAGGTGAACTCATGTCACAGGGGTTTGTTGTACGGATTATTTCATCACCCAGGAATTAAGCCCAGTAACCAATAGTTATCTTTTCTGATCCTCACCTTCCTCCCACCCTCCACCCTCAAGTAGACCCTAATGTCTGTTGTTTCCTTCATTGTGTTCGTAAGTTCTTATTATTTAGCTCCAATTTATAAGTGAGAACGTGCAGTATTTGGTTTTCTGTTCCAGTACTAGTTTGCTGAGGATAATAGCCTCTAGTTCTATCCATGTTCCCACAAAGCACATGATCTCATTCTTTTATTATGGCTAAATAGTATTACATGGTACATCTGTACCACATTTTCTCTATTCAATCTGTCACTGATGGTCTTTTAGGTTGATTCCATATCTTTGCTATTGTGAATAGTGCTGCAGTGAAAAATCAGGCACATGTGTCTCTATGGTTGAATTATTTACAGTCCTCTGGGTATATACCCAGCAATGGGATGGCTGGAACAAATGGTAGTTCTGCTTTTAGCTCTTGGAGGATTTCCATACTGCTTTGTACACTGATTGAAATAATTTACACTCCCACCAGCAGGGTATACGTGGCTTTTTTTTCTCCACAACTATGCCAGCATCTGTTATTTTTTTACCTTTTAATAATAGCTATTTTAACTAATGTGAGATGGTATCACATTGTGGTTTTGATTTACATTACTCTAATGATCAGTGATACTGAGCATTTTTTCATGTGCTTGTTGGCCACATGTATGTCTTCTTTTGGAAGTTCTGTCTGTCCCCGGCATTTGCCTACTTTTAATGGGGTTGTTTTTCTCTTGCAAATTTATTTAAGTTCCTTAGAGATGCTGATTATTAGACCTTGATCAGATGCACAGTTTGCAAAAAGTTTCTTCCATTCTGTAGGTTGTTTGTTTACACTGTTATTAGTTTCTTTTGCTATGCAGAAGCTTTTAAGTCTAATTAGATCCCATTTGTCAATTTTTACTTTTATTGTGATTGCTTTTGTTGTCTTTGTCGTGAAATTTTTGCTGTTTCTATGTACAGGATGGTATTGCCTAGGTTGCCTTCCAGGAGTTTTATAGTTTTGGGTTTTACATTAAAATCTTCAATCCATGTTGAGTTGATTTTTGGATATTGTGTAAGGAAGGGGTCCAGCTTCAGTCTTCCGCATATGGCATGGCTAGCCAATTATCCCAGTAGCATTTATTGAAGAAGGAGTCTTTTCTCTATTGCTTATTTTTGTCAGCTTTGCCAACGATCATGTGGTGGCAGTGCAGGTGTGCAGCTTTATTTCTGGGTTCTGTATTCTGTTACATTGGTCTATGTGCCTGTATGTGTAACAGTACTATATTGTTTTGGTTACTGTAGCCCTGTAGCAGAGATTGAAGTCAGGAAACATGATGCCTCTAGCTTTGTTCTTTTTGCTTAAAATGGACTGGCTAGTCAGGATTTTTTTGGTTGCGTATGAATTTTAAATTTTTTTTTTCTCTGTGAAGAATGTAATTGATAGTTTGATAGAAATAGCATTGAATCTATCAATTGCTTTGGGCAGTATGGCTATTTTAATTTGATAAAAATCAATTTATTGACTCTGTTCATTCATGAGCATGGGATGTTTTTCCATTTGTTTGTGTCTTCTCTGATTTCTTTGAGCAGTGTTTTGTAATTCCAATTGTAGAGAACTTTCACCTCCCTGGTTAGCTATATCCCTAGGTATTTTATTCTTTTTGTGGCAGTTGTGAGTGGGATTGCCTTTCTGATTTGGCTCTAGGCTTGTTTTTTTTGGTGTCTAGGAATGCTACTGATTTTTGTATATTGATTTTGTATCCTGAAACTTTGCTGAAGTTGTTTATCAGCTGGAAGAGCTTCCTCTTTTTCTACTTTCTAATTTATTTCATATTTTAGATATTGTAATCAAATTTATATCATTGTTTCTTTTGTTATTATACTGTTTGATACTTCTCAAGGGGGGAAGAAAGAGTTTTTAGATTTATGGATTTCTGTTTTCCCAAATCATATTGTGTAAATTATGCCTGGGCCAATCCCCATGAGAATGAGCTAAACATTAGTGCCAGACTAGCATTGGCCATGATTCATTATGTAAAAGCAAGAAAGTTTCAGACTATTGCTTGGGTGAAAGCTGAATCACAATACATTGGAACAAACTTTCAAGAATCAATGAGGTTCTTCTTCCTCAATTCTAACCTCGGAATCCAGAGAGGATGTGAAATTCTAGATGAAAATTTCTGCCAAGAAGAAATAGTGAGTATAGAAAAAGTGAGGTTGCAAGAGGAGTCTTACAAATTAGGGAGAAGTAATCAGGCTGTTGAAAGGAGCCCAAATTGCATTTCTCTGTCATACAAAGTACAATGAATTGAAAAACAAAAGCAATATTCACATTTAAATTAGATAAATATCCTGAAAAATGTAATGGGAGATATAAGTACGGAGGGGGAAAAATAGTCTCAAAATGTTTTAGGAAAAAAGGAAAATACTAGATATGAGAAAATATTTTATGAATGAGATTATTAACAAACTTGATCCCAACAAAAGATAATTTTATGAACTAGAAAATTAGGTGACAGACTTTTTTTCTCCATCATGCCTTGGAAATGTATTAGAAATGGGAATTTTTATGAGAAAATTCAACTCAGAAATGTAGAAGAGAAAGTGTCAGTATTTATTTTACAGGAATACCAGAATGAATAAATATATTAAGGCAATGGGGATTATTTTGTAATAGTATCTGAAGATGTGCATGAATTTAAGAAACAAAGGGCCTCAGTTTGTAAATATCACATAGAATAACAAAATATAGAGGTGCAATACATAATATTAAAGAAGATATTACAAATGAGAAGTTTAAAACTTGAAGTCTGACAGTCTGATGTAGAATATCATCACTGGGCACAAAGTTACTACAGTTAGATAAGAAGAATAAGTTCTGTTGTTCCAGTACATAGTAGAGTGACCTTAACAAATAACAATGTAGTGTATATGTTAAGATAGACAGAAGCAAAGATATTAAATGTTATCACTAGAAAAAAATGATATTTAAAGTGATTAATATAATCACTCTGATTTAATCATTATACAATATGTACAGCTATGAAAACCACATCATACTCGATAAATATATATAACTGTTATATGCCAATTATACATTTCAAAATATTTAATTAAAAAAGCAAAATATCAGTATCCTTATTAAAAGAATTCTAAAGAAAAGTAAAATACAAATAGAGAAGTGGATTTAAGGTATTAAGCAACAATATCCCTAATTAAAGGTGAGAATACCACATCTTTGTTCTTAAGACCACAAAAAAATGTAAGGCTGAGTGAAAGGATGCCCTCTTTTTAATGATAATAAAATATAAATATAGTCACATCTTAACATGGAGATAAATTCTGAGAAATACGTCATTAGGCAATTTTGTCATTGAACAAACATTACAGAGTATACATACACAACCCAAGATGGGATAGCCTACTACATACCTAGGCTATATGGCATAGCATATGGCTCTTAGGCTACAAACTTGTACAGCACGATACTTGTCCTAATATTGTAAGTAATATTAACACAATAGTAAGTATTTGCGTACATAAACATATATAAACATAGAAATCTCTAAGTACAGCAAAAATATTGTATTTTCAGTTAAGTGATAAAGTTGTACATCTGTACAGGATGCTTACCAAAAATGGAACTTGATGGAGTAGTAGATGCTCTGAGTGAGTCATGAGTAAATTTCAAGGCCTAGGACATTACTGTACACTACTGTAGACTTCAACTCTGTACACAAAGGCTACACTAAATTTATAAACAATAGTGTTCTTTCTTTAATAACCAATTAATTTTAGCTTACTACAACTTTTGTACTTTACAAACTTTCTACGTCTTTTAACTTTTTATACTTTTGTAACATTAGTTTAAACAAAATTTAGTTTGTATAAATAAATTTAGTCTACTACATTTATTAGAGTTTTACATTATACACCTGTAAAAAGTATTTTTTCAACCTATACTATTATCTTTCTTTCTACTTTTAATTTTTTTATCCTTTGTTTTAACTTTTTAAACTTTTTTGTTACAAACTAAGACACACACACATTTGCCTAGGCCTCCACAGGGTCAGGATCATCAATATTGCTGCCTTTCACCTCCACATCTTGTCCCACTGGAAGGTCTTCAGCAACAAAAACACACATGGAGCTGTCACATCCTGTGACAACAGTGCCTTCTGAAATATTTCCAGAAGGACTTGCCTGAGGTTGTTTTACAATTAATTTTTTTTTCAGTAAGCAGAAGGAGTACCTTCTAAAATGATAAAAATTATAGTATAATAAATATATAAGATGGTACAATTATTTATTATTACCAAATACTATATATTACACATAGTTGTACGCACTATACTTTTATACAACTGGCAGCACAATAGGTTTGTTTATACTAGCATCACCAGCAAGATGTGAGTAATGTGTTCTGCTGATATATGATCACTATAATGTCTCTATATGAAAGGAATTTTTCAGGTCCATATAGATATCATCCACGGTTGACTGAAATGCCATTATTTGGTGCATTGCTGTATATGAATAATAAGACAAAAGCTAAAATCTAGAAATTGAAGAAACATGGTTCTCTATCTATCTACCTACCTACCTGTGTATTCATCTATATCTATCATCTATCTATCATCTATCTAGTTTATTTAGTCAGAGAATCAGAATCTTCAGATTTAAGGTAGGTTACAGAGAATTTCCATAATTTTGTATTCTTTTAAGTGTAAGGATACAATAAAGATATGATCAAGGCATATAAAACCTCAGAGGATTTACTACATTAAAATCTTTGAAAATTCTGAGAGTAATTTTATAAGTAAGAAGAAATATATATCAAATTGGAAACAATGTGTGTGCATATATAAAACAAAGTATTCTCTTAGCAATAAATTCAATGCTGGATTTTTTTTCAAATTCATTGTTTTATGATAATCAGTGTGCAACAGACCCGATGATGTATTTTCATTGATAACTCCTCTATTTATAAATGAACAAGCATGCATGGTCATTTCTATTTTTTTTTTAATTTTTAATGTTTGTGGGTACATAGTAAATGTGTATACTTATGGGATACAGGAAATACTTTGATATAAACACAATGCATAATAATCACATCAGGGTAAATGGAGTTTCCATCACCTCAATTACATCCTTTCTTTGTGTTAGAGATAATCCAATAATATTCTTTTAGTTATTTTTAAATGTACAATAAATTACCATTGACTGTAAAAATAAATAAATAAATAAAAAATAAAAATAAAATACATGAGTCTCCCTCTCCAGTAAAGATATAAAAACATTATCAAAATCTAAAACAACCTATGAAAACCAAAACAACCTATATAAGCTACAGAATCACATTGTTTTATTTATTTATTTTTACCCAGGAGAGATTTAGGAATCAAAAGCCTGTAAATAAACTAAATTGCAAAAGAGATAGTCCTTGATATGAGACAATATGAGAGATAGATAGATATCACTGATAATATAGCTTAAAATTTCAGAAAAAAATTGTTGACAGAAGTGAATGTAAGAAGTAGAGCCACAATCCTAAACTCTATGTATCTGCTGGAACAACTAGGCAAAATAGTGAACATGCATGTAAGACATGCAAACATTATTATCCATAATGACCAAAGAATGATCTGAATGTGACAAAATAGAAATAAAACACCTACATACCCTTCATCTATTAAAACTATTAAATAGTAAAACAAACAAACAAACAAACACTTCAAGATTTACCAGTGAACTTTGCAAACATTTCAGGAAGAAATAAGGCCAATGCCCTGTAAAGTTTAAGAAAAGAAACAACTTCACAATCACATTATGAGGCAAGCATAAATGTGATTTCAATAACTGACAAAGTAATTTCAAGACAACAGAATTATGGAAGAATATACTTCACAAACCATAACACAATAATTTATTATAAAATATTAGACAACTGGATTTGTCAACATAAAAAGAAATCATACATCATGAGAGGGCTTTACCTGAGAAATGCAAGTTCTGTTTACCATTTTTAAAACAATAAAAATAGTTCATGACAGTTAAGTATAAAGCTCTTCTCTGTTGATGTAGAAAAAAATTACTAGACAAAACATAGCACCTATTCATGAGAAAGAGAACTTCTTAAAAGAACATGCTTGAAAATGTTACTGCTATTATGATACTTAAGGGTTAGGCATTAAGGACTTTTTCTCAAAGACTGACAACAGGAAGGTCTCCTTTCAAAACTCCACTCAATGTCTTATTGGAAAACATAGCAACTGCAATAAGTCAAGGGGAAAAATTCGTGAATATCGAAATGAAATAAATGAAGCTATGTTTTTCAAATGAAATATGTTTATATAGAGATGCAATGAAATATCTGCAATATATTAAAATAAAACTCCTACAACAAATACATACATAAACAATTACTGCTTTAGCTAAGGAACAAAAATGAAATTTATAGAAATGTATCTAGCAATAGGTTTCCAAGATCTGTAGCAATAAACATACTAATATTGAAGAGAAACTAAAAATCTAAACAAATGAAGACTTACAGATTTCTTAATTAGCAGTTTAATAAATAGAAATACTGTCTAAATTCAAACAAAAAGCAATTGCAAGATGAGTACACAAGATCCAGCAATATACAATATACAAAAATTATCATCAAAAATAAAGTTACATAAAAGGATGCAAAGAAACTAGCATATAATTTCACCAAAAAGCAAGAAGAATTTTTAAAAACACATTTTAAGATAAAATGCATAAAAAAATAAAAAGAAAATTTATACTAAGAAATAAACAATAGTTTAATAAAATGTAAAAAAACAGGAGGTGGCTGGCAAGATGGCCAAATAGGAACAGCTCCAGCCTGCAGCTCCCACTGAGATCGACACAGATGATAGGGGATTTCTGCATTTCCAACTGAGGTACCCCGCTCACCTCACTGGGACTGGTTAGACAGTGGGTGCAGTCCACAGAGGGTGAGCCAAAGCAGGGTGCAGCATCACCTCAACCGAGAAGTGCAAGGGGTCAGGGAACTCTCTCCCCTAGCCAAGAGAAGCTGTGAGAGACTGTGTCATGAGGAATAGTCTATTCTGGCCCAGATACTATGCTTTTCCCATGGTCTTCATAACCTGCAGACCAAGAGATTCCCTTGAGTGCCTATGCCACCAGGGCCCTGGGTTTCAAGCACAAAACTGGGCGGCCATTTGCACAGACACCAAGATAGTTGCGGGAGTTTTTTTTTTTGCATACCCCAGTGGCACCTGGAATACCACGAGACAAAATTGTTTACTCCCCTGAAAAGGGGGCTGAAGCCAAGGAGCCAAATGGTCTACGTCAGCAGACCCCCACCTCCACAGAGCCCAGCAAGATAAAATCCACTGGCTTTAAATCGTCACAGCCAACACAGTGGTCTGAAGTCGACCTGCAATGATGGAGCTTGGTTGGGGGAGGGGTGACCACCATTACTGAGGCTTCAGTAGGCAGTTTTCCCCTTACAGTGTAAACAAAACTGCCAGGAAGTTACAACTAGGCAGAGCCCACTGAAGCTCAGCAAAGACTGTAGCCAGACTGCCTCTCTAGATTCTCTCATTCCAGACTGCCTTTCTAGCCTCTCTGGGCGGGGCATCTCTGAAAACAAGTCAGCAGCTCCAGTGAGGGGCTTATAAATATAACTCCAACTTCCCTGGGACAGAGCACCTGAGGAAAGGGGTAGCTGTGGGTGCAGCTTCAGCAGACTTAAACATTGCAGCTTCAGCAGATTTAAAATTCCTGCCTGGTTGCTCTGAAGAGATCAGCAGATATCCCAGCAAAGCACTTGAGCTCTGCTAAGAACAGATTGCATCCTCAAGTGGGTCCCTGACCCTTATGCCTCCTGACTGGGAGACACCTCCCAGCAGGGGTTGACAGACAACTCATAAAGGAGAGCTCTGGCTCACACCTGGTGGGTGCCCCTCTGGGACAAAGCTTCCAGAGGAAGGAACAGGCAGCAATTTTGGCTGTGGCGCAGCCTCCACTGGTCATACATAGGCAAACAGTTTTTGAGTGAACCACCAGCAAACTCCAGTGGATCTACAGAAGAGGGGCATGCTTTTTGGAAGGAAAACTAACAAACAGAAAGGAATAGCATCAACATCAACAAAAAGGAAGTCCACACAAAAACCCCATTCGAAGGTCACCAACATCAAAGACCAAAGGTAGATAAATCCATGAATATGAGGAAAAACCAGTGCAAAAAGGCTGAAAATTCCAAAAACTAGAATTCCTCTTCTACTACAAAGGATCGCAATTCCTTGCTAGCAAGCAAACAAAACTGGATGGAGAATGAGTTTGATGAGCTGACAGAAGCAGCTTCAGAAGGTGGGTAATAACAAACTCCTCTGAGCTAAAGGAGCATGTTCTAACCCAAAGCAAAGAAGCTAAGAACCTTGAAAAAAGGCAAGAGGAATTGCTAACTAGTATAACCCGTTTAGAGAAGACCATAAATGACCCGATGGTGCTGTAAAACACAGCACGAGAACTTTGTGATGCATACACATGTATCAATAGCTGAATTGATCAAGCAAAAAAGGATATCAGAGATTGAAGATCAACTTAATGAAATAAAGTGTAAAGACAAGATTAGAGAAAAAAGAATAAAGAAGAAAGAACAAAGCCTTAAAGAAATATGGGACTATGTGAAAAGACGAAACCTACGTTTGATTGGTGTACCTGAAGGTGACAGAGAGAATGGAACCAAGTTGGAAAACACTCATGAAGGTATTATCCAGGAGAACTTCCTTAACCTAGCAAGACAAGCCAACATTAAAATTCAGGAAATACGAGAACACCACAAAGATACTCCTCATGAAAAACAACCCAAAGACACATAATCATTAGATTCACCAAGGTTGAAATGAAGGAAAAAATGTTAAGGGCAGCCAGAGACAAAGGTAGGGTTGCCCCAAAAGGGAAACCAATCAGACTAACAGGGGATCTCTCTGCAGAAACCCTATAAGCCAGAAAGACTGGGGGTCAATATTTAACATTCTTAAAGAAAAGAATTTTCAATCCAGAATTTCATATTCAGCCAAACTAAGCTTCATAAGTGAAGGAGAAATAAAATCCTTTACAGACAAGCAAATGCTGAGAGATTTTGTCTTCACCAGGCCTACCTTAGAAGAGCTCTTGAAGGAAGCACTAAATATGGAAAGAAAAAACTGATACCAGCCACTGCAAAAACATACCAAATTGTAAAGACAATTGACACTATGAAGAAACTGCATCAACTAACGGGCAAGACACAACATACCAGAATCTCATGGACACAGCTAAAACAGTGGTTAGAGGGAAATTTATAGCATTAAAGGCCCACAGGAGAAAGTGAGAATGATTTAAAATTGACACCCTAACTTCATAATTAAAGGAACTAGAGAAGCAAGGGCAGACAAATTTGAAAACTAGCAGAAAACAAGAAATAACTAAGATCAGAGCAGAACTGAAGGAGATAGAGACAGGAAAAATCCTTCAAAAAAAAATAAATGAATCCAGGAGCTGGATTTTTGAAAAGATTAACAAAATAGTTAGACTGCTAGCCAGACTAAAAAAGAAGAAAAGAGAGAGTAATCAAATAGACACAATAAAAACTAATAAAGGGAATATCATCACAGATTCCCACAGAAATACAAACTACCATCAGAGATTACTAAAAATACCTCTATGCAAATAAACTAGAAAACCAAGAAGACATGGATAAATTCCTGGACACATAGCCCTCTCAAGACTAAACCAGGAAGAAGTTGGATGCTGAATAGACCAATGACAAGTTCTGAAATTGAGGCAATAATTAATAGTCTACCAACCAAGAAAAGCCCAAGAACTGATGGATTCACAATCAAATTCCACCAGAAGCAAAGAGGAACTGGTAGCATTTCTTCTGAAACTATTCCAAACAATAGAAAAAGAGACTCCTCCCTAATTCATCCTGCTACCAAAACCTGGAAGAGACATAATAAAAAAAGAAAATTTCAGGCCAATATCCCTGATGAACATCTATGTGAAAAATCCTCAATCAAATATTGGCAAACCAAACCCAACAGCATGTCAAAAAGCTTATCCAGCATAATCAAGTCAGCTTCCTTCCTGGGATGCAAGGCTGGTTCAACATATGCAAATCAATGAACCTAATCTATCACATAAACAGAATCAATGACAAAAACTACCTGATTATCTCAAAGATGCAGAAAGGCCTTTGAGAAAATTCAACACGCACCAAGAAAACCTCTCAATAAAGTAGATACTGATGGAATGTATCTCAAAATAACAAGAGCTATTAATGACAAACCCAACAACCAGTAACATACTGAATGGGCAAAAGCTGGAAGCATTCCCTTTGAAAACCAGCACAAACAAGGATACCCTCTGTCACCACTCCTATTCAACATAGTATTGGAAGTTTTGGCTAGGGCAATCAGGCAAGAGAAAGAAAAAAGCGTATTCAAATAGGAAAAGAGGAAGTCAAATTGTCTCCATTTGCAGATGACATGGTAGTATATTTAGAAAACTTCATTGTCTCAGCCCAAAATCTCCTTAAGCTGATGAGCAACTTCACCAAAGTCTCAGGACACAATATCAATGTGCAAAAATCACAGTTCCTATACACCAATAATAGACAGAGAGCCAAATCATGAGCAAACTCCCATTCACAATTGCTACAGAGCGAATAAAATACCTCAGATTACAACTTACAAGGGTTGTGAAGGACCTCTTCAAGGAGAACTACAAACCACTGCTCAATGAAATAAGAGAGGACATAAATAAATGGAAAAACATTTTATGCTTATGGATAGGAAAAACCAATATCATCAAAATGACCATACTGTTCAAAGTAATTCCTAAAATCAATGCTATTACCATTGAACTACCATTGACTTTCTTCATAGAATTAGGAAAAGTTACTTTAAATTTTATATGGAACCAAAAAAGAGCCTGTATGTTCAAGACAATCCTAAGCAAAAAGAACAAACTGGAGGTATCATACTACCTGACTTCAAACTGTACTACATTGCTACAGTAACCAAAACAGCCTGGTACTGGTACCAAAACAGATAGAGAACAGTGAAACAAAACAGAGGCCTCAGAAATAATGTCACACATCTATGACTGTATGATCTTTGACAAACCTGACAAAAACAAGCAATGAGGAAATAATTCTCTATTTACTAAATGGTGTTGGAGGAAAACTGGCTAACCATATGCAGAAAACTGAAACTGAACCCCTTCCTTACACTTTATACAAAAATTAACTCCAGGTGGAATAAAGTCTTAAACATGAGTCCTAAAAATCATAAAAACCCTAGAAGAAAACCTAGTCAATACCATTCAGGACATAGGCATCGGCAAAGGCTTCATGACTAAAACACCAAAAGCAATGGGAACAAAAGCCAAAATTGACAAATAAGATTTAATTAAACTAAAGAGCTTCTGTACAGCAAAAGAAGCTGTCATCAGAGTGAACAGGCAACCTACAGAATGGGAGAAAAATTTTGCCATCTATCCATCTGACGAAGGGCTAATATCTAGAATCTATGAGGAACTTAAACAAATTTGCAAGAAAAAAACAACCCCATCAACAAGTGGGCAAAGGATATAAACAGACACTGTTCAAAAAAAGACCTTTATGCAGCCAACAAACATGAAAAACAGCTCATCATCAGTGGTCATTAGAGAAATGCAAATCAAAACCACAGTAACATACCATCTCATGCCAGTTAGAACAGTGATCATTAAAAAGCCAGGAAACAACAGATTCTGGAGAGGATATGGAGAAATAGGAACACTTTTACACTGTTGTTGGGAGTGTAAATTAGTTCAGCCATTGTGGAAGACAGTGTGGTGACTCCTCAAGGATCTAGAAATAGAAATACCATTTGACCCAGCAATCCTAGTACTGGTTATATACCCAAAGGATTATAAATCGTTCTATTATAAAGACACATGCACACATTTGTTCATTGTGGCACTATTCACAATAGGAAAGATTTGGAACCAACGCAAAAGCCCTTCAGTGACAGACTGGATAAAGAAAATGTGGCACATATACACCATGGAATACTATGCATCCATAAAAAAGGATGAGTTCATGTTCTTTGAGAGACATGTATGAAGCTGGAAATCATCATTCTCAGCACACTAACATAGGAACAGAAAACCAAATGCTGCATGTTCTCACTCATAAGTGGGAGTTGAACATGAGAACACATGGACACAGTGAGGGGAACATCACACCCCAAGGCCTATCATGGGGTGATGGGATAGGGGAAGGATAGCATTAGGAGAAATACCTGATGTAGATGATGGGTTGATTGGTGCAGCAAAACACCATGGCACATGTATACATATTTAACAAGCCTGCAGGTTCTGCACATGTACCCTAGAACATAAAGCATAATAAAAAATGTGAAAAACTTGTATACAATTTAGGATTTAAAACAATTTTATTTTGGATTTCAGAAGTATCTATTTTTCCTCAGTTTTGTAAAATTTAGTGTTTTGCATACTTTGATTTTCTTTTCCAGATTTTTCCTTTTATTTCAATCTTTTAAAAAAAAAAAAAAAACTAGGCAGTTTTTTTTTCTTAATTTCCACTAACCATCTTGATAGTAACACTTTTTAATCTCTTGATTTATTGCTATGGACTTAGTAATGTTCGTCTTCCCCTACAATTCATATGATGAAGCCCTGATCCCCAGTGTGATGGTATTTGGAGATAGAGTCTTTTATTAGCACCCTTCTAGAAATCCCAGAGATTACATCTCTTCCTCTGTGTCTCTCTGTATCCACAGAGGTGGTAAGCCAATAAAATAAACTTTTAGACAAAATGCACAATAAAGTAAAAACAAATAATTTATACTAATAAATGAACAAATGTTTAATGACATATAAAAAGGAAAGCTTATACAAGTTAGGAGATGAATTTCTGCAAACTAGAAAGGGCACTCACTAGGTACTAATTACTCAGTACCCTCATCTTGGACTTTCCAGCCCCGAAAATTGTGAGAAATAAGTGTTTGTTGTCTAAACAAACTAGTTTATGGTAATTTGTTATAGTAGCCCTGGATCACTAAGCTACTTATTAATTTAATTTTTTTTCTGATATGACCAATTGTTTATTTTTTGTTTTTGTTTTAAAATCATTATTCAAATTTCAGCTGTAAAATGATTTATAAATCTACAGATTTTCTTTTAACTTAATTCAGCACTTCAAAATATATATACACCTGATACAACTTTTTTCCTGGTTCACTTAATTTTATTGTATTGTATTCCTTTTATAATCTATTTAACTATTATAGTTTGTTGAAATGACTTAAATGCTTAACTAGTATAAGTTCCAAATGCAAGACTATGTAGGTGTAAGTAAAAGCTAGTCCATGATGAATAAAAGGTGTGAGTAAAAACAACATTTTGTCATTTTTAGTTAAAAAGGTTTGGGAATTACATTATTCCACAGCTGAATACAGCTAATGATGATGGAAATACATTTTCAATTGTAAATGCCTTTCCTCTTGTTTCTCTTACTCTTCTTTGTCTCTTCCTCATCTTTTTATTGTTTAATTTTTGGCTATTTATATCTGTAGACTTTTTTATTTTATAGTCTGTATTTAGTTCATCTAATGATTTTATTCCTGTCTTTAAATTCCCATAATGTATTTCATCCTCATTTTTGCTATGCATTATGTATTTCTGCCTCACAAACAAAAAATTATAAAAAAATATTTCTGAATTTTTTACTCTTTTACATATAATATATTTGAACCTCCACTCATATCTGATTTTTCACTTATGGAAAATATACAATATCACACCAATATGAATAAATACATAGCTCTTAGTTACTGCTGGTGGGAATGCAAAATGGTATAGCCACTTAAGAATGGTATTTATTCAAATGAGTTGAAAACTTATGTCCATGAAAAAAACTAAACATGAATGCTTATAGCAGATCTATTTATAGTACCAAAACTTGGAAGTAACCAAAATGTCCTTCACTACATTAATGGGTACATTAACTTAGATACATCCATAGTTTACATTATTATTTAGTAATAAAATAAAAATAAACCAAACCACAAAAAAAGGCATGGAGGAACCTTAAATGCGTATTGCTAAGTGGAGATGGTAAAAGTATCAGTGGTTGTCAAGGGTTGGAGTGACGGGATAAGAGAATGAAGAAGTGCTGGATAAGTAAAGCACAGGAAATTTTTAGGGCAATGAACTACTTTGTATAATAGGATGTAGATACACATCCTAACATTTTGTCAAACCCCATAAAATGTACAAAACAGTGAATGATGGACTTTAGTTAATAATAATATATCAATATTGGCTCATCAATTGCAGCAAATTCACCATACTTCAGCAAGATCTAATAGTAGAGGAAACTGAGGGAAGACATAAATGGTACAAAGGAACATACTTTCGCTCATTTTCCTGAAAACATTAAACTGCTCAGAAAATAAATTATATTAATTACAAAAAAATGCAATTCAACATGTCAGCATCTTCTGATGTTCCTCATCTACCCACCCATTTTTAAAAATAAAAATTCATATGCATATGTTTGTATAAATACATTATATATATTTCTATATCATCATGTTTTAATTTGTTTCTATTAACATATTTCTTGAATTCTCTAAAAATGTTTAATTGCATTTTAAAGTATTTCATAACCTGGGATATGTTTTAATAGCCTCACAATTCAGAATATATTTTTACAAGGTTGTACTTACCTGAAGAGGCTAAAGTTATATTAATCAATAAAATTGTTTTTAAATAAAAGGGAATTTATAAAACATCTGGAATCTCTCAGCATATGGTACTTACATACATCAAACAACATCCACAGGTTTTCCCAGATATATGCGTATGGCTGTATCAAGGGCATGACAATTATTTTTGCTGTAGATCATTTTAGTAAAATTTTAGAAATCAAGTTTTTACATATTTACCTTGCTTCTAGTTCTGTTTTCTTCTCAAAACACCTTTAGTTATATATGTTTGGAATCTCTATTTTTTGATTTGTCTTTTTCATTCATATTTGTCCACATTCTGAAAGATTCTTTCACATGTCTATTTATCTATGATTGCATTTTTTAGATGTTCCTATCCTTCCTACTTCCTTTTTTTAGTGAATTCTAATAAGTTACTTTATCTTATTCCTTGCCTTCCTTATAGATTCCAATTGTTTTACCTAATTCTGCAATTTTCTTTCTTATACATTGTAAGTAAAATCAAAATTAAAATGCAATATTTATTTACTAGGCTTTTGATTTCAGAGAAAGCTTCCTGTCACATTTTTATCCAATGTATGGTCATTTTAAAAATGATACTGTTTATTTACTTCTTGTTAATTTTCTTCTTTATTTTATACCTTCTTTTAAATTGTACTACCTTTTTATTATTCATATTCCAAAGGATATTTTTTTCCTGAGTTATGTGTTAACTAATTTATTTTGAGAGGAGCCAGGAGAATGTTCATGAATAGGACGGTGATCTTCATTAATAAAAACTGTGTTTGATGGATGTGTGTGTGTGTGTGTGTGTGTGTGTGTGTGTGTGTGTGTGTGTTGATTTTGCCTCTACTATCTGCTGATGAAAAATATCAGCAAAATAGCTTCTCATATATGTGGATAACTCTTATTTCCTCTTCTATTGCTCTTCTCTGTTACTCTAGAGTAATACAAAATGAATCAAATCCATTTATTCTGATCTACCTGTTGAAACAACAGATAGCTCTGTTGTTTTTGTTTACTTTTTGTTTTCAGGGTGTGCCACCTACTTTGGAGAACTTACTACTCTCCCATCATTTTATTATTTCTAAAACATAGGTGTCTACCTTTCATCATCTCTCATACCAAAGTACATTTTTCTTCATTGAACTTGGCGTTTTTCATTATATTCTAATATTTTGAACAAGAGCTTGGCGTACTTTCCTTGAAGGTGAAATTACTGTTCCATATTCCTCTCATTTTTGATGAATTCAGAGAAAATGAGACACTGCTATTGTTACGGCATTATTTTAAACTCAGAAATTTCATAACAATTACATCTTGAAATGTTATTAGTTTTACACAGTTTGGGTTATCTTTAAATACTCAAAATGTGCTGAATCCCTTCAATACAAAAAGTATTTTGTGCCATGAAAAATGAGTATGATACAATTCAATTCCTCATGTTGCTAACAATTTTCTCAGTGAGAACACATATACGTCTAATCACAATACATGTCAGAGTGTGATAAGGTCTAAAATCATAATTGATTAAGACATAATGTGATTTAGTAAAATAAAAAGATGACTATTAAAACTATCATATTTCTTTTCTGAGTTATGAAATTATGACAGTCCACCATAAATATTCTTTCCAATTTTTCCATATCAGATCTTAAAATATTTCACTGTAGATTTACAGTGGTCTGGAAAGACTTGCTTTGTATTACTCTGAATACTGTAAAATATTCCTGAATCAGCATTTTTCATGTTAAACTGAAGTTGTAAAATTTTCTGAACTATGGCAATAATTAATATCTTACTAGAAGAGACATTTCTCTCTAACTCAGTGTGATTTCTTTTATGTCTCAGTCACATATTAGTAAGCAAAGATGGCATATCTTTCCATATAAAGGACCATAGTCAGTATTTGTTAATATCTTTAGCTTGTCACAAAAAAACTAAATGAGATTAATTTTAATGATTAAAATTTTAAGTCACTTTCTATTGTGTTAAAATGTTTACAAAAATGCCTCACAATTCTCTGTACTCCTTCAGAGTCCTCATGAGAAAATGTCTAAGAATGAATTTTGATTACAGCTTTATTCTTTTATATAGTTACCTTACTGCTCAAAACATAGTAAACCTTTTTTCTCTGAAGACATATGTATGTCATGTTTTCTTTGTTCAGCTAGTAAACATTTCTTTTTCTCACATAGGTTCATATTTTTTCAAAGGTTTGTAAGCATTGTAGAAGTATAGTTTATTGTTCTCTCAGTTCCCCCTACCCATATCAAGAAATTGCGTACTTAATTTGCAAGATATTTTATACCATGTATTTCAGGGTAAAAAATAGAGATAACTTTGTAAGTATATTATTCTAGAAAATGACTGACACATCTAAGTAATCTTAATGTCAAAAATGAAGTGACTATAGTGAGCAATGAATTTAATTTAATAAATACAGTTGCCAAAGGTGAATAATTTAGAACCTCCAATTCACATTTCCTCTTAATTAGTAACGAAACTATAAAAGACTGTTGAACATTTCCTACATACTGTGCTTAATGCTAAGAATAGATTTAAAAAATACAGAAACTTTCAATTTCTTATTAAACTATAGAAAACTTGCATAAAACAAAAGTTTACATGTAATTATTCACATACTTTCAATTGTGCAATGATGAAGTGACTTTTTAATCCTAAACCAGAAGGATAAACTGGGATTTAATGAAGAAAGATTTGGCATAGACAGAAGGGAGATGCTTTCTAGACAGAGGACCTAACATACAGGCATATTGGGAACTAGATGAGACTATTGATTTCAAAGACCAGAAAGAGATTTTTAATGGTGAATCATACAGAGAAAAAGGCAATAGTCAGAAAATGAGTTTATATAACATAGCCAAGGACATACCCTGAAAAGCATATATAACAATTTTGGACTGTATTCAAAGGGTTTTTAATTGGGAGTGTAACATTATTTACTGTGCATCATCTCAGTATTACTTTAGCTACACTATAGATTATAAATTAGTGGGTAACTTGGCAATGGTGTGGGCAAGCAGACAAAGACCAGGAAGTACAATTTTTAAAGGCTTTTCAATGAGTATAAATTTAGAAATGAAGAGATTTTAAAATTTTTACTTTCCAATATTATCACCTTGGAGAAACTGCTACTTTTTACTGAATCAAAGAACACAGAGGAAGCAAATATATGAGTGTGCATGAAGGAAAAAGTCTTGGACTCTATTTTAGAACATGGCTATTCAGAGAAGCCAATGAAATACTCAAAGAGAGATTTAATAAATAAAATATTTAATGATTGGCTCTTGAATTTTTTAGTTTTCAAGACAAAAAGAATAGCTCTCACAAAGGTTACATTTAAGTGAAGATAAAAAAACAATGAATAACAGACTGAATAGGTAGAGTCAAATTTTTGACTTCAGAATAATGCCAAAGAGTGAAATAGTTTACTTCAGAATAATGTTAATTTGACATTTATTGGCTCATCTCTGCAAATCAAATCCTGGGATCAGATAATATAACTCACTCAAGGATGAAGCCTTAAGACTGAGCTCTATACATTTCCTATTTAATATCATAATCAGTCTCTTGAGATGTTAAAGTTCTTCAGGATAAAAATCTTAACCACTGCCCTGTTTAGAGTCCTGGAGGGAAATGTTGACACAGTTTGGAAAAAATGAGAGCTTTTTAGAATATTCCAAGGTAGGTTATTAGAACCCATTTTGCCAAGCCAGGTCATGCTAAGACTGAATGTTAATTATTGACTTCATTTTTGGCCATGGTGGGAGGTGGTGTCTTGAGGTTGTTGTATTTTAGTTTTAAGACATGAGCTCAGTTTAAATTGTGCACATTCTTTAGATGTGAAAGTGATGTTTCTACCCTCTAGCAAGGTAAAGATGCCACCTCAACAGAGTCAAAGGCTTCAAGTGGTTGAGAGTTTAAATGCTTTTGAGTATATTCACCGGATACCACTATCTCAAGTCTTATAGATTCTGTCTGGACATTATAAGAGGCTTTTCTAATGCTACTTCTTAAACTGTCTTTGAACTCTGGTTCTCACATGGTTAGGTTCTGGTCTTGATTTTCATTACAATCTTAATGTCCCATGGGGATCATAATTATGTAGCAATCTTCCTGCTCCTCAACTCAGCTAGGTCCAAGTTCTTGTCTCATGACCAGGAAGAATTAGGCACATGGACACTGGAGAGTGAGTGGAGTAGAATTTATTAAGCAAAAGGAAAACTCTCAGTGGAAAGTGGGTGTGGTGAGTGGTTCCCCTACCCAAAGGTGGGAAAGTCTCCTGTATGGCTGGGTCTGGGGCCTCATATAGACGCAGAATGGGAAGTATGTGCTGATTGGTTTGTGAGTATGCGAAAAAGATTAAAATGAAGACACCACTCAAACGTGGGCACAACAGTGTAGAAACCCAATTAGGAAATGGTAGGTATATGTAAAATAGATGCAGGGTGGGGATCAATCCGAGGAAAGTCTGTGAAACAGGAAGACATATTCTCAATCTGGTCCCAGGATTTAACCTGTAGCATGGCTTTCAGGCTTAAAATTGTTTTCAGCTTGGAGATGGGGTTTCATCAGGGACCTGTCCCTATCTGCCTAGGCATTTGACTGGGCTGCCTCCTACCACTCTCAATTATTATATCCTTTATATTCCAGATCTTCCCTGAAACCATAATAAATTTGGTTCTGCTCCAAAACTGCCATTTACCAGGTTTTTCTGATTTTCCTGTCTGAGAGCCCCTAAAATGTTGGAAGGATTCTACCACCATCTTAAAATTCAGCTCTAGGAGTCAGGTGAGGGGACAGAACACAGATATAAAGCTACTGTCTATGTGCATGCTCATTTTCCTCTCAAAAACTTTCTCTCCTCCTGAGTAGTTTAGATGGTATAATTTGGAGGGGGCATTAGGAATGTTGTGCAGGCAACAATTTAGATGATGTCATGTACTTTAAAATCTTCTTAAATATTGACCCCTGCTTTTAACACTTAGATTAAAACAGAAGAGAATGTTCTAGAATAATTACATGACTCTTTTTTTTTGCTCCCTCTTTATTATCTTCTTTAATTCATCCCTAGAGTAAGTCAGTTATAAGTGTGGTGCATGGGATTGTAGTTTTTTCCAGAGTGATGTTGTCACAAAATCCAGCAAGCAAATATGGTACATGTTTTAGATTCTAAGATCAAAAGTAACTATCTGTGTTTAAAACAAATAATTCAATGTGCATGTGAATGTGCAGAAAAAAATATTATGCCTAGCACTGTTAGTAAATAATATTCTCAAAGGTTAGAGAAATAGGTTGGGCACAACAGCTCATGCCTGTAATTTCAGCACTTTGGGAGGCCAAGGTGGGTAGACCACCTGAGGTCAGGAGTTCAAAACCAGTCTGGCCAACATGGTGAAACCAGTCTCCACTAAAAAAAAAAAAAATCATCGAGCTGTGGTGGTAGGGCACCTGTAATCCCAGCTACATGGGAGGCTGAGGAATGAGAATCACTTGAACCCCAGAGGCGAAGGTTGCACAGAGCTGAGATCATGTCACTACACCTCAGCCTGGGGGATAGAGTGAGACTCAAGACTTTTTCTCCAAAAGAAAAAACAAAGTTAGAGAAATAGAGTAAGAGTAAGACGAACATGTGCATATTATTTCCTGTTAAAATTTTGCCTGAGTATGAGAGTCAGAGACCACTAAGGCACAATCCTAAAGGCAATAAACTTGAGAGCATACAGTTGGCACCTGATTCCAGGTGAGGCCAGGATATGCAACAAGTATGTAGCAAATGCTCCATAAATATTATGGTAGAGCAACCCATATTAAAATGGTGGTGTAATGTGAAAACATGGAGAATAATGGAGATCAGTTATGAGAAAACTCATCATTTTCAAGTTATTCTCTAGTCGTATCAGGCTTCAGATTACCATAACTTCCTGTAACTCCAACTACAGTGAAAAAAAAAGTTGAGAATTTAAAGGATGTCTTGCTAAGTATTCTGGGGGTCCTGAAGATAGGCAGATAAAATCCTGGGTGAATCAAATAAACTGTTCTCCTTAGGGGATCCGCAGCACTACAAAGCTAGGAAGGGCTGAGTTCCTGTCTACAGATAATCCATTTGTATTAGTCCATTTTCTGTTGTCTATAACAGAATACCTGAGATAGGGAAATTTATAAAGCAAAGAAATTTATTTCTTATAGTTATGAAGGCTAAGAATTCCAGGGTTAGGGGCACTTCTGAAGAGTTCCTAAGTTGGCACAGAGCATTGCATGGCAAGGACTCTTAATGTGCTAGCTCAGGTTCTCTTCCTCTTCTTTTAAAGCCCCAAGTTCCATTCCCATAACAGCCCATTAATCCATTAATCTAAGAATAAATTAATTCATTGATGAGGGAAGATCCTTCATGATCCGATCATCTCTTGAAGTTCCCACCTTTCAATTCTGCCACACTGGGGATTAAGTTTCCAAAACTTGAAGTTTGGGGGACACATTTAAACCATAATACCATTTTATTTATTTAACTATAACAAATCATACTTATCTATACTAGGTTAGAAGAGAGCATAGAACCTGGAAAAAATAGGACAGAAAGTAGGCATTTACATTTTAGTCACCAGTACTTCATATTTGCATAATGTCATTGTCTTTGAGAAAAGAGAAATGAATCCTTCAGCTTAATCTTTCCAGAGACACTCTTAACAAGACCATATGTTGTATTAGGTCATGGGAATTATAACAATTTCAAAAATTAGAATTTGAATAGGCCTGATTTATAAAATATTAAACAGTTAAAACATTTATTGTAAAACACAAGTAATGCAATGTCTAGGAATCTGTGCAAAATAGGTAGTTATAAAAATACACATATATATTTATTATATACATGCATTTAAGTTGTATTTATAAACAAATAATTCTAAGATAAATTTTTGCACAAATTAGTCATAATTTATATTGCCAATTAATGAAAAATTATTATAAAATCAAACCTATGTACTTCATAAACAACTGTACTCACTAGAAACAAACAACAAAAGTTTTTGTTTAATAATACCCTTTTTTTTTTGAGGTTGTGTCTTGTTCTGTCACACAGGCTAGATCATAGCTCACTGCAACCTCAAACTCATGGGCTCAAGCAATCCTCTTTCCTCAGCCTCCTGAGTAGGTAGGAATACAGGAGAAAGCCATTGTGGCCAGCTTAGTTTTTAATGTTTTGTAGAGACAGGGTCTTGCATTTTTACCCAGATTGATCTCAAACTCCTGGCCTCAAGCTATCCTCCCAGGTCTGCCTCCCAAAGTACCAAAATTGTAATTGTGAGCCACCAGGCCAAGCCTAATAATAATAATACATTTTAATATTGATGGTAATAATGATGCATTTATTTAATAGAAAATCAGAGAAACAGAACAGTAAAATAATTATATAAAAATGAAATATGTTTGACATCATTGATTGCAAACAGAACACCCTCTTTACTATCCCATTAAATAATTTACTATAATAACAGATGCCTCAGCTTTCTCCTCCTGAGCTGTATACTTCAGAAAAACCAACTTCACTAACAACTTTAGCATTGAAATTACTATGAGGTATTTCTATTTCTTTTGTTGCTGAATAGATATGTGACATATCTAGACAATAAAATTCTAAGAAAGCCACAGGAAAGGATGACTTATTTTCTATGTCAGAATGCTATTGATTCTATTTGCAGTGATTGGAACTGTGCTTGCTCTCTTATAGCATTTGGGCATGAACTGAACAATATCAGAGGATGAAAAGAATGGTGCTTTGGCGAAATTATTGAGTCACTGAATCTACCTGAAAGTCACTAATTCTCAATAATTTTTAAGAGAGATTGTACATTTTTCTTAGTGTCTAAATAATTTTGAATAATGTATATTTCATTTTCTACCAAAAGCATTCTAATTATCCACAAAAAGAACTGAATAAGACCAAGGTAAAATTAATCAGAGAACCAAAAAAGGTGATAAACATGTATGACAGCCAGACATGTGTAATAAACAATACAAATAAACAACAAATTAAAATGACATAAAAATGAGAGCAGTATTAGATATAAATCCCCAAAATTGAGATGAAGAGAGAAAAACAAAATCAGATACACAAGAATATAAGAAATGTTAAGGGCATTCATGAATGCGTACAGAGCATAAAACATTTACCCACAAAAGACATTATGCATTGTATTAAAGGAACACCTGTCAGAAAAAGAACATGGGACATATTTCTCAATATAATTTTCTTAAAATTAACACAGAATAAAAAATACTGGTCTTATCTGAAATGAGCATAACATAAGGTTTTTTATCTGATATTTCATTCAAAATAGCATAAATATATGATTAGCAATCTTAAAAAGTATGATCTGTGTTGGGAAGAACAAGCACCTTAATAAAGGTGGCAAAAATACCTCCAAGAAGAAAGCAGTCATGCATGTTCTAAGAAAGACTGGTGTAATGTGAAAGCACCAGTTATGTTGATTATAGGAAATATTGGATAAAACACTAGTCGCAAAGAGTCAAGGAGCCAAAACTGCATCTGATACCTAGATAATCATCATGTTTTTGAAGTGAACTTTGCTGATCTGCAGAATGATGAATTTGCATTAGAAACTCAGACCAATTACTGAGAATGTTCAGGGCAAAAACTACCTGGTCAACTTTCATATTGCATTGCATATATATTTTTTATTTTCTGTAAATTATGATATTTAGACATGCTAAGAACCCTTTCTAGCTGGAGAAGAGACTATCCCTCCTGGGACTAGTGAATTCTTAAGAGAGAGCAAAGAGCTAGTGAGGACATCTTTTTTATGCAAACCAATCACTTCAGAATGTATAGCTCCAAATAATTTAACTATCTCTCACAAACCACACCAATATTACCACTGCTCTTACTTTTTCCAGGACTAGGTACCTGGCAACTAGAGTTTAGTGGAATTATTCATACTAGGCAATCCTAAACTGTTCTGCCCTGTAACATTTCCAGCAAACCCTCCTCCCGCAAAACACATTGGTCTAGATTTTCTTCTAACTTCTGCCTTTTGCCTCCTGCCCATCCTGTTATTTCCTGGTGGGGTGGAGGGGGAGTGCTCTCTATGTGGTCACTTATTTTGGGAAATGTGAGTAAGAAATATAAGACCCTTGGTAATCCATGTATTTTCTCTAAAATTACTTGTAATATAGAGAAACATCAATATGTTACTAATATTTAAGAAAAAGATAACCAATAAATAATAATTTCAGATATTAAAATTAACAGAAACACATTTAAAGAAGCTATTATATGACCAGGGAGGTAATGTAACATATGCTTATTATGAATGAACAAATTAGGTATCATAGCAGAGCAATAAAAAAAATCAAAAAGTACCAAAATACATTTATGGAATTGAGAGACACAATAACTGAAACAAACAATTCAGAGTATGAGTTTAATAGCACATTGGATATGAGTGAAGGAAATGTCAGTTAACTTTTAGGTAGACCAATAAAATTAATTCAAAATAGTCATCAGGAAAAATATAAATTAAATAAAAAAATAAATGAAGCAAATCTTAGAGACCTAGAAGGTGATATAAATATCTCATGTAATTAAAATGAAGTGGAAGAATGAAGTAAAGCAGAGGAAATATTTGAAGACATAGCAATGAAAATTACCCAATTGTTTGAAAGCATAATTCAGAAAACAATAGATTCATAAATGACTATATTAAAATTAAGAATTTAATTTTTCAGAAGAAAGCATAAGAGGGAGAACATTATCTTTAAATTGGTAAAATTTTGTTATGTCAGCTTATTTGAGTCAAAAAATTAAAATAAAATAAAATCCCTTTCAAAAAAGAGAAAACACAAATTGCCAACAGTTTATGAAAATATATTCAAACTCATTTTTAATTAGAACCACACAATTGTAAATAAAAAACACAATGGCTCAATTCCATACCTAACAAATAACAATATCTGATGTAAGTTCAATGACTTTTTGTTTCGGGTAAATCTATTTAAATTTGGTTATAATTTTTTTTTTTTTTGAAATGAAGTATCACTATGTTGCCTAGGCTGGAGTGCAGTGGTGCAATCCTGACTCACTGCAACCTCCACCTTCCAAGTTAAAGTGATTCTCCTGCCTCACTCTCCCAAGTAGCTGGGATTACAGGCATGTGCCACCACTCCCAGATAATCTTTGTATTTTTTTGTAGAGATAGGGTTTCACCATGTTGACCAGGCTTGTCTAGAACTCCTGACCTCAGGTGAACAGCCCAACTTGGACTTCCAAAGTGCTGGGATTACAGGCATGAGCCACGTTGCCCGGCCAATAATTTTTAAAGTAAAATTTAGGATTATAAATTTAGAAGAGAAAGGAATGTGACCAGGAAGGGCCATCTTTGGGGGCCTCTTAGTTACTGGTAAAATTAAGAGGGATGGTGGTATAAAAGGGAGATGTAATACAAATTAATATAAGAAAGCTTATAATGTAGCTCAATAAAAAGATAATTTAAATTCCTAGTGTTTATAGCTTTGAACAAAGTTTAAATGTTTGTATGATAAAATTTACATCATGGCAGTAATGTGTGCATTTAAGCTATATGGTGGATTTAAGAGAAAAAAATCAATTTATTATTGATTATTGATATGCCTAGGGGAATTTAATTAATTTTTACAATGCTTAAGTAATAACTTAAAAACAATTTAATGATTTTTACATTTTTATGCAATAATTTGGTGCATATTTTAATAATTGGATTGTTATTCAATAATTAATAATTTATTAATCATTTAATGGTTATAAAACCCTGCATTAGCAAAGACTAAAATCAGTAATAATCCTGTGTCTAAAATAGCCTTTCAGTTATTTAAGGATTCTGTCACTCCCTAGATGTAGAAAATTCACCTCAACTACACTGGCTGGAAACTAGCTTCTGCTCCAAGGTTTTACAAACAGGTCAGTTTCCCTCCCAGGTTGTGCCATTCAAATGTTCTCATTTTTTTTTTTTTCCTTCTTCTTCTTTTTTTTTTTTTAAATTAACACTCTGAACTGGTCAAGAGAATAATGCCTTTTACTTTATTAGTGAATTTACTTCACTGAAACTCATACGTGTATGTACAGAAAGCTAAGTTAAAAATACAGAAGTTACAACCACAATCAACCTGTGGATCACCAAATCCATTATTAGACCCTTATAGTGAGTGTTCCTTTATCTAGCTCTTAATCTAACATGGCCAGGGAACCTGTCATAATGTTGGGCAGAGTAATCCTAAACTACCACTGATACCTTTGTAGTCTTTCAGTTCACAAAATACGTTGCATTGCTTTGAAGCTTGCTTGAATTTTGATTTCCTGTTACTACGAACATTTGTCAGACTAGAAGGCTTCAGATGTGATTATGTCCACATTTTAGAGTTTTTAGAATAAAATGACAACCTCGGTCCCTGTAGGGCAGCATCTCGCCAGATAGGTTAAATTCTTCAGAAATTCAATTACCTTAAGATAAGTAACTTATTTATAAATTTATTCATAAATAATTACATGTTATCATCCAAAATGGAATACTTACAATTTTAAAAGAGACTAATATACTTCAAAAAATTTTAATATTTTATATTGCCAAATAATTATTTTAATGTTATTCTAACACAGACTAATTTCAGAAATATATCTTCTAAAATAAAAATTGTATATATCTCCACATAAAGATAAAAAGAATGTTATTATGTGACCATTAAAATAACACTGAAGTGGGAGTATACATTATTATCATCCCTTAGAAAACTGTATCTACTATGTTCCACTGAAGTTTGTGTTCATGTTTTCATCACAAAATAAATACTTTCTATTTAATGTTAAATGTTTTATAAGACCTTAAAATAAAAACTAGATTATCTGAGGTTCCAATTTTCAAATGAATGAAACTTCTGAAATTATTATTTTGTATGCAGATTGAAAAAATAAGATTAGTAGATTTTCTGTTTGAAAGTCTGATGAGACTGATATGCAGTTGCTATCCTTTAATTCTAAGTAGGATTTTCCTTCTCATAAAGCAAACTCAATAAAATCTATTGCTTCATTTTTATGTATTCACAAAAAAAGTTGGAATTTAAAATGAGGAAAATTAATTGAGAAGAACCATCCAGAAAAGAAAACATGCTTTGTGTTTTGAATTGTTTATGGTACAATCTTCTTAAAATCACAAATTTGTTTTGAAGTAGATGCTGCTTCAGCTTAAGCAGGTTTGTGTCATTACAAAGATAACTGTACAACTATGACCTTAGGTTTGCATGGTGCATGTTGACAAATACTATGTGAAGTTTTATACTTACTATGAATTTGGGAAACTGAAATTTAATACATAATTTTTAAATAAATACATGTATATCTTTTTTTCTTTGACTATTAATCCAATTTTTGCAAAATTGCAAAGCCTTAACAATAAAGCACAAACATCTTCAATCATATGATAAATGATAAAATCACTAAAATGAAAATCTTTGTATGGACTACCTTCACTCTACAGTTAGGCTACTCACTTCTATTTTCTCACACATATATCCAGCACAGATAAGTAATAATTTCTCAAGTTTCCTATTGACATCCCTCCTGGTGACCTGGTTATTTCACTCATCTGAAAGTCCACATAGCATGAAGCAAGGAATAAATGACTGTATGGCTATCAGTACATCTGCAAAACAGAAAGGAGAGAGCTGTCTAATGATACTTCAGTTTAATTAAAAAGCATTCTACATGCTGTCCTTGAAGTAGAATGAGGTACTAACTGCATCTGGAAAAGGATAAAGAAGCAAGAAGGTAGACCATACATCTCTGTTCATCTATCAGGTATGGCAGTGTGCTAATAAACTTGGCTCACTGCAACTGTGTCTCACATACCATTAAATGAGTTCATGGTAGAAGTTAGAAGCCCAGTGAAAAGTTTTCCTAACCCCATTTACTGAAGAGACTGTCCTTTCCCCAGTGTATGATCTTGACACCATATCCTGGTTTATTTTATTCAAGTATTAGATGAAATTCCCATTAATGTGTTAAAGTTTATAAAAAATACTACACAGGACAGGAGGCTTGGATCAGTAATAAGTGTGTCATTATTCTTCTGGCTGACTTAAGTACTTTCTTTTTTTTTTTAATTCCAAATGATTCATCTATAAGTGTCAAGTATTCTTTCATTGTGAGCTATTTAAATCAGATTATCATTAAGTTTTATCATTAAAGCTTTCAGTTATTTTTACTGTAAACATGCAAAATGCTAATAAATTTAAAGTAAACTAAGGCAAAATTTCATCTGTATAATTATTGCTTAATAAAAATCTATATATCCAAATAGAAAATCAAACATAAAGACATATATTCAGAATTAATATATTTACTATTTAAATGTATCTTTATAAAAATTTAGGACTACTATCTATAAACTAACATCTAGATTTTTAGATTTACTCTGACTTTTTATTATTAATCTACATAAAAAGAGCTTCGTATACTTAGGTATAATTTCTTGTTTCCTTGAGGCCTTTAGCACAGGTTTGGTACTAGAAAGACATCCATGCACTGAAACATAAGTACTTTATTTTTTTTCCATGACAATGCCAAATTGAAGGGAAATTAAGAGAACATAGTAATATCCACAGATCATTGAACAGATGTACACACATACATAGAATGGTTGCCCTTTAATTTAAAAAAAAAGAAGACAATGTTAGAAGTTAAATATGTGAAAAAAAGATGAAGAAAAGGAAAAGAAGGATTAAAGATGAAAGAATCTGAATCTGAAGCTATTCTTTTATTTCTTAGGACATATTTTGAAGAGTGGTTCAACATTATCCACTATCAAATAAAAATGATTTTGAGTTGCAAGCAATCTTAGAAAGAAAAGAATATATTATATATAGGACTGACAATAATGGTTTGAGTAGCACAGCTTACTATGAAGTTGATTCATAGTAAGGAATCGAGTTCTGTGATACTAAGTAAACTAAAATTCAAAGGTTTAAGCTTCAAAATTCAATCTATTAAAGTGGAAGTTGGGTAATGTTTCACAAGAGCAAATATTTTTTTACTAGAATGTTTTTCAGAACTTCAATCTTTTCTTCAGGAAGTTCAACATCTTTGGTATTAAAGAAAACTAAAGAAAATTGGAAGGATTCCATTTCGTATTTAATAGTTTATATGCCAATTGTATGAATCTCGGAATACTATTCTTAAAAGTATATTAATAAAGATTATATATTTTCAGCATAAATTGTAAATTGTTATTTTGACATTTAATGCCTGCAACTATGTATTTCTTTATAAAATAACACTTTAAATATGATTTTCTAGAAATGGATTTATAAAAGGACTAATTTGAGTCTTAATAAATAATTGACCTAATGGTTTGTGAGATTAAAATCCTTTCAACTTGAAAAATATATCTTTTATTTTAGTTTTATTATTTTTTAATGATTACAATCTTGTATATATCATGCAACATAAGTCATTGAATAAATAGTTGTTAAGCAGATTAATGAATTAACAAATATATGTTACTTAGTCTGTAGCCCTTACCACTAAATGTTCAAAAGGCCAATATCAGTTTGTGATAGAATTTTTAATATTTAGGAAAAGAAGATGATTTGACTGAGTTGAGACAAGTAAGGGACTCATTATTTTTTTTTATTATATCGAATCCATTATTATTGTCAAGAGAACTTTGCTCTTACAAGATTATGCTTAATGAAATTTACTTTCATTTTCCTTATTTTCAAAAAATATTGTGAAATGTATGTCTATCTCCACATTAAGTATATTATAATACTGATAGTATAAAACAAACACATACAAAACTAATAATCTACATGGCAATTTTACACATCATAAATTTCCATAACAAACTTTTCAAAATGAAGCATAAACAAATATTTATTTTATATGATACCAAATTTCATTTATAGTACAGTGAGTAACTATATTACAGTAAAAAGATATGATATAATTTCACTATTCAGTTATATATTTCTACCCCTGAGACATTCAATTATAGGTTATTTGAGAACATTTTATTCACAGAGGTTGGCCTCTGGTAAAGACTAAGGAAATGGTAAATACTGATGAATATTTTTCTCCATTACGTTGGAGAGCCATTAAGGCAAAGGTTTTTTGTTTAATTTTACTATTCTTTAGTTTTCCACAGAGCATATATTTGAGAAATATTTATTTTCTTTTATTATACTTTAAATTCTGGGGTACACATGCAGATCATGCAGGTTTGTTACATAAGTATACATGTGCCATGGTGGTGGTTTGCTGCTTCCATTGTCCTGTCATCTACATTAGGTATTTCTCCTCATATTATCCCTCCCCAATCCCCCCACCTCCTACTATTCCTCCCCTAGCCCTGCATTTCCCAGGCCCTGGTGTGTGATGTTCTCCTCCCTGTATTCCTGTGCTCTAATTGTTCAATACCTACTAATAAATAAGAACATGTGGTACTTGGTTTTCTGTTCTTGTGTCAGTTTGCTGAGAATGATGGTTTCCAGTTTCATCCATCTCCCTAAAAAGAACATGAACTCATCCTTTTTTATGGCTGCATAGTATTCCATGGTGCATATGTGCCACATTTTCTTTATCCAGTCTATCACTGATGGGCATTTGGGTGGGTTCCATGCCTTTGCTATTGTGAACAGTGCTGCAATAAACATGCATGTGCATGTGTCTTTCTAATAGAATGATTTATAATCCTCTGGGTGTATACTCAGTAATGGGATTGCTGGGTCAAATGGTATTTCTATTTCTAGATCCTTGAGGAATCACCATACTGTCTTCCACATGGTTGAATTAATCTACACTCCCACCAACATCTATTTCTTCAACTTCCTATTTCTCCACATCCTCTCCATCATCTGTTGTCTCCTGATTTTTTAATGATCACCATTCTAACTGGTATGAGGTGGTATCTCAATGTGGTTTTGATTTTCATTTCTCTAATGACCAGTGATGATGAGCTTTTTTTTCATATGTTTGTTGGCTGCGTTAACGTCTTCTTTAGAAAAGTGTCTGTTCATATCTTTGCCCACTTTTAAATGGTGTTGTTTTTTTCTTATAAATTTGTTTAAGTCCTCCTTAGATTCTGGATGTTAGCACATTGTCAGATGGGTAGACTACAAAAATTCTTTCCCATTCTGTTGGTTGCTGGTTCACTCTAATTATTGTTTCTTTTGCTGTGAAGAAGCTCTTAAGTTTAATTAGATCCCTTTTGTCAGTTTTGGCTTTTGTTGCCATTGCATTTGGTGTTTTAGTGATGAAGTCCTTGCCTATGCCTATGTCCTGAATGGTATTGCCTAGGTTGTCTTCTAGAGTTTTTATGGTGTTTGGCCTCATGTTTAAGTCTTTAATCCATCTAGAGTTAATTTTTGTATTAGGTGTAAGGAAGGGATCTAATTTCAGATTTCTGCATATGGCTAGTCAGTTTTCCCAACACCATTTATTAAATAGGGAATCCTTTCCCCATTGCTTGTTTTCATCAGGTTTGTCAAAGATCAGATGGTTGTAGTTGCGTGGTGTTACTTCTGAGGCCTCTGTTCTGTTCCATTTGTCTATATCTCTGTTTTGGTACCAGTACCATGCTGTTTTGATTACTGTAGCATTGTAATCTAGTTTGAAGTCAGGTAGTGTGATGCCTCCAGCTTTGTTTTTGTTTTTTTTCTTGCTTAGGATAGTCATGACTATGCAGGTTCTTTTTCGGTTACATATGAAGTTTAAGGTGGTTTTTCCAAATTCTGTGAAGAAAGTCATTGGTAGCTCAATGGGGATAGCATTGAATGTATAAATTACTTTGGGCAGTATGGCCATTTTCCCAATATTGATTCTTCCTAAGCATGAGCATAGGATGTTTTTCTATCTGTTTCCCAGATTAATGAAAAAGAAAAGAGAGAAGATTCAAATAGATGCAATAAAAAATGATAAAAGGGATATTGCCACCAATCCTACAGAAATATAAACTACCATCAGAGATTACTACAAACACCTCTATAGCGATAAACCAGTAAATCTAGAGGAAATGGATAAATTCCTGCACAGTTATACCCTCCCAAGACTATACTGGGAAGAAGGTGAATTCCTGAAGAGACCAATAGCAAGTTCTGAAGTTCAGGCAGTGATTAATAGCCTAACAACCAAGAAAGGTCCAGGACCAGATGGGTTCACAGCCAAATTCTACCACAGGTACAAAGAGGAACTGGTACCATTCCTTCTGAAACTATTCCAAACAATAAAAAAGAAGGAATCCTCCCTAACTAATTTTATGAGACCAAGATCATCCTGATACCAAAACATGGCAGAGATGCAATTAAAAAAGAAAATTTCAGTCCAATATCCGTGACGAATATTGATGCAAACATCTTCAATAAAATACTGGCAAACTGAATCCAATAGCACATCAAAAAGATATCCATCACAATCAAGTCAGCTTCATCCCAGGGGTGCAAGGCTGGTTCAACATCCACAAATCTATAAATGGAATCCATCACATAAACAGAACCAAAGATAAAAACCACATGATTATCTCAATAGATGCAGAGAAGACCTTCCACAAAATTCAACAGCCCTTTATGCTAAAAACTCTCAATAAACTAGGCATCTATGGATCGTATCTCAAAATAATAAGAGATATTTATGACAAACCCACAGCCAATATCACACTGAATGGGCAAAAATTGGAAGAATTCCCCTTGAAAACTGGCACAAGACAAAGAGGCCCTCTCTCACTACTCCTATTCAGCATAGTATTGGAAGTTCTGGATAGGACCATCAGGCAAGAGAAAGAAATAAGGGTAATCCAATAGGAAGAGACGACTTTAAATTGTCCCTGTTTGCAGATGACATCATTGTATATTTAGAAAATCCCATTGTCTCAGCCCAAAATCTCCTTAAGCTGATAAGCAGCTTCAGCAAAGTCTCAGGATACAAAATCAATTTGCAAAAATCACAAGTATTCCTATACACCTATAATAGACAGAGTGCCACATCATGAGTGAACTCCCATTCACAATTACTATGAACAGAAAAAAATACCTAGGAATACAACTAACAGGGGATGTGAAGGACCTCTTCAAGGAGAACTACAAACCACTGCTTAAGAAAATAAGAGAGGACACAAAAGATGGAAATATTTGTTAAGTGAATGAAAAATCAATAATTATGGTGAGCTCTAAAAAGAGATGTCAGTCATGAAATGACCACAGGATTTGATCTTGGATGTCCCCAGTGACAAAGATGAGAATAATTTCAATAGAGTTTTGAAGATAGAAGCCTAGAAAGAGTAGCTTCAAAAAAGGAAGTGAGCCTAAAAGGACAAAATAAATAACAAATTTAATACATTTTCTTCTAAACTGATAAAACCCAAGAATAATATTTCACTTACATATCTAACTCCAAGAATATCCCCTATTCCTTCTGCATAGAATACACTTAAAATAAATGTTTGTTTAAAATGTTTCATTTTTAATTCTTTGCATTGAAATTGAGAAAAGTGAGCTGTAAAATATATACATAAAAAAATTGAGATTTCCCTTATAGAGCTATGTAATATATTTTTTTTACATAGGCCATTACATGGATATGTACATACTTATCTGATTTGAAACTGTCCAATATTACATTAAAAATAGATTTTAATTTTACAATCTGAACTCCAGAGGCTTTATTATGTAACAAAATTTGTGTCATTATAAAGCAATCAATTAATAGACTATTATCTGGAGTCTATGAAAAGATTACTAAAAGCATAAGTAAACTACTATATCTTTCCAGTAACGTCATTCTCCTCTGGAGACACCTGGTACAACAATATAATTACCATTAATAAATTTCAGGGAATATGCTAAATTTAAATTGAAGTAATCAAATTTTCTTGCTCAATTGAGAATATGTACTAGTCAGGCATCAAGTGTGAAAAAAATTTTTTTTAAAAATTGTAATAACTTCAAGTATACACAAAAGCATAAACAGGGTAACACATACATATTGTTTTGTTTTGGTTTTGGAGCTTACATTTTTGCTATTTTATTGACTTAGTGGCAAAGGATATTCAGGTGATAATAGTGAACATTTTTAAATAGCTAAAAGCTATTTTAATACCTTAGCTCCTGTCCAAAAAATTTAATAGTCAGCAATGTACTTTGAGCACAAAATCAATAATGAACTAGCATACCAAGTAATATTTATGTATATTCACAATACATAATTCCATTAACATTTGTCTTAAGGATATTTTAAGTAACATTGATTTTGTTTCTTATTGAATCACATTATCAAGTTTATCAAAATAAAGATATTGCACATTTCAGCTGATAAGAACAGTAGTCAAAGAATTATATGATGACATTATTTAGGCTCATTTATCAGTGAGGTTTTAATGTTCACCTTCAACTGTGTTTAAAATAGCTGATGGGTCAAGAATAATGAAAACCAAGACGACCATTAGTTTAATAGTAGTGGATGTCACTAATGACCTTCATAAGAGCAGTATCAGTGGAGTGCTGTAAGTGCCAGCTTCATTTGTACTGGTAGAAAAAAAAGAATATTAAGAGAAAAGATAGAGGAAGTGAGCTTAGACAGCACCTATATGATTTTTATTGCTCTTACTGTGGTTGTGTTTCTTGCTTTTTGTTTGCAAAGGGAAGGAGAAGAAAAATTGAGTAAAGAAAGGTGAAGACTCTTCATGAGTTTATTTTTAAAGTTAAAAAAAACTTTTCATTGAATATATGAAAGCTTCCAATAGAATGAAGAAAATGATGATACAAGAGAGGAACTAAAAAATTGTCAATATGCTTGAGATGCATAAAGAGGATACAATTTTTATATATAAATGGTGTTAAATACTCTTGTAGAAATATAGATAGCATGGAGAAAATACATATAGGTGCAGGTGGGCAGATGCTGTGAATGGAGCATCCACAGGTTGCCTTCTTGTTTATTTCTAAGGGAAATGGAGAGCACTGTCAAAGTGGAAGCTCAGAATGTGCAACAGTTTGGTGGAGACTGAAAGAAAAAAGAAAATCTCAAACATATCTAGAAGAGTGGGGTAATAAAAAGAATTAGGATCGCAAAGGAAAGTAGGGCAGTTAAGGGGCTAGAAACATTTTGTTAAAGCATTAAAGAGCACACTTAGGTCAATTAGTATGAATTTAAATTGGCTCCATTACTATGACTTTGTATTGTACTCTGGCGGTAATCAGCTATGTGGGTCCAGACATGGAATGCCCTGAGACTGGATTTTTGTTTGGTCAGAGAAGCAAAATGAATTTAAAGGAGACAAAGGAATGAAGGATATGTGCAAGGTTCTATTAGGCTTCTAGATTTCAGGTGTTGATACATCAAATTAAGTGACCTGGAGCCATCGCATGTGACGTTCAGAGACTGGAGTGACCAGAATCAAAATTATAGATGCCAGAATATTGGCAATATTATTCATATGACCACAATTAACAAGAGAATTTTGACAGGAATAATGTTGAAGAGAGCGGAAGTGGGTCCAATGTTGAAATCTTCTATTGTCATATCTATATAAAAGGGATAAACTAATATTTTTTTCCACACTAATTTGCTGGCGTTAATATTAGTAAGCTCAATTCTCTAAATGCTGTGGTAAATGTACTACGCTTTCACTATATTTTACTATACTATTTAATGTCTGATTATTTATAGTTCCCTTGTAGTAATGCAGTGAGATAAAAGAGGGAAAAATAGCAGTGGTTTATTTTCTCCTTTTACTCTGGAGCAACAGGGTCCTTTTTCCTGTTTTTTCAGCACTGAAACATGAGTTTTTCCTTGGGATGGTTGGGACTGTTCTGCCATTGACATTCCAGAGAATAGTTCCTTCACTGGGATTGGTATACAAATAAACGAACAAAAAGCAACACCTATCAAACAGTTAATAGGGATTGCCCACACACTCTCCAGCTGACAGGAGTTATTTTTGCCACTTTTGTAGTGGGAAAAAATTGGTTTCTTCTGGAGGCTTTGCTGCTTGTGCCTATTAAGCACTTCCAGCACTCAGGCCCATCCTTGAGCCAAAGCTTTAGGAAAGAAACAAAAGAAGACAAAATAAATCACCTCAGTGCTGTACAGCTCTTTCTTGAGGTTTTGAATCCCTTCTCAATCTGTGTGCTTTTGTTTATTTTTCAGAGTCCTTGTATAGTTGTTTTTATTTATTCTATCAATAAATTTCCATGGTAATCTGTGGGAAAACTAGGATTGAATAGGTCCACCTTTACCAGTACTAGAGTTCCAAGATTGCATTCTTTAATTGATAAAAATGAACTTATGTGCAAAGGAAAAAATAATCACAACCAACAGTAGAAGGGAAATTGAGATTTCTTTGAGAAAAAAATTTGCAGATACAATGAAAATTTATCATATAGATAGCACATCTATTACAGATAGCACATTAAGAATTAAAATTTGTTTTTGGCATTAATTTCAGGCTAAAATATATATTTTTTCATTACTGTGAGTTATTAAAAATAATATGTATACACATTTAGATAACCTAAACGTTGTTTTTGTTAGTTTTGTGTAATCAGTTGTATGCAAGAATGGAATACTTTTTTCTAAAATATTATTAGATGTTAAATGCATGTTTTCTTTTGCTCTTTGTAATATTTTATAAGATGAAAAACTAAGATAAAATAAAATTGAAATACCTTGTAAGCATTCTTATGGAATAAACAATATAACACTCATGAGAAAAAAATTACCATGTACCGAGTAAAATTCTATGACAGCCTCAGTAAGAAAGAAAGGAATATCATACTCTTTATGAAATGAAGTCTCTTTGTATGTGATGTACTGATATTTATTTGTTTTAGCACATAATAATGTTGTAATGTACTTCTTGATTGAAATATGATAGCCATCCAATTTAAGTAAAAACTGCCATACTAAATGTTAAGCATTTAGTTTCTATTTGAAACCATGCCAGATAGTGTATGTATGTGTGTGTGTATGTGTGTGTGTGTGTGTGTATCTGCACATACAAAAAGAGAATCATTTGATATTGCATCAGAAATGTACAAGTGCACAAGGCAAAGATAAACAGTACAGTGACAAAATTTCGGTATCATTCAATGTCATATGCCTTGGCTGCAGCATCCCATTAAAAGTCACATAAATTATTGTCCAGTTTTACTTCAATGGTTGGAAATAAATTACTTCCACATCTCTTGTGGATTAAGTTATCTCTATGCCTACATATAAATCATGCTGAAAGAAACCAAATTACCCCCTAAATGCTCATAGACCCATATTCTTCATTCATAATAACACACATTTCATCTACAGACATTTAATGTGTAGTGCAGTTAATATGTTTTAAAGATGACCCTATAACACTCAGGATTATTAACTACAACAAATCTGAACAGCAATTCAAGGCTGCTAGTTTCTTGTCAGTATAGTAGATCATTTTAATTCAAGATATACCTGATACATTTCAGCTGCTCTCTACTTTTAAAAGCAATTTCCTCTACTCCCTCCTTTCAGGACCAATAAAAGAAAAAGAGTCAGAATGTTAGGGTAACTTTAATTTAGTTACTCCAGCTCTAGAGTGTTTAAATCTGTCCTGGTTTAAATATATCTTCAGCTGCTTAAAACTTATCTTCTACTACATGTTCCAACTTTAAAACTCACAGAGTTAGTTTTGAGAAGGCATTATAGGATTTTTTTTATTTGAAAAGTAACTCAGCCGTGACTTTGCAACTGAATTTCAGTCAGAACTACCATAACTGAACTAAATATTGCAGAGAAAATATTAAACAAAAACAAAAGGTTTTGAACATGACACATTCATTTTTCATTACATCAAAGACAAATGTCTCAATATATTTGCATTTTTCAAAATTGGAATTAAAAAGATAAGGAAACAGCATTTATAGAACTGCTTAAATAATAATGCTAATAAAGATGAATAGAAATAATAATAAAAATAAAAACAGGACTTTAATTGATTATAGGCTACTATTACTAGCAGAAGTTTTGGTGAAGAGAAGACACATTGCAATCCAAACATATCTATTCTATAAGTAATGGTATTTTTTGCAAATCATATGCAATCATTACATCATAAGAAAAAGGATTGAAATGTTAATTTAGGCTCATACACATCATAAACTCATCCAATACTAATGTTAACAAAAATTCAACTACAGAGAATCACCATATTGAGGCAAAACATTCTTTTCTTAGAGAAGTCAGGCGTATCTGACTCTGTCTCTCATATTTCCCAGCAAAAAAATAAAATGTAGCCTTTTGCTCCAGAATTATGGTCCATTATTGTTTTTGATTTAATAGGTAAAAAGTCTTGAGCAGAAATCCTACTAAAGTCAATTTAAAATATATTTTTTATTTTCTGCTAAGAGATCAAATTGGAGATCATTATCTTGTTCAGAAGTAGATTTATTGGGGTCATTCATTACAGCAAATGGAGATTCCCAACAGAGATAAACAGGCTACAACCTGGGTTTAACTCTTTGTTTCCCAGTTTTGATATTGTATTAGTATGACAACTACATTCTACATGTGGATTTAGTTAGGATAAAGGAGAGGAAAAGTGATGGATTCAATAAAGGAGAATAAAGGTAATAAAAAGAAAGGTTGTTCTCCAATAAAAAGCAGTTGAAGGGGAAAATATAAAGTATATATTCTGTTATATATTTCAGTGTTACACTAAATATGTAGTAGTGCATTACAAATAGCAAGGATGCAACTATAAAAATCTGGTCATGTTCAAAATGCATACATATTTTTACAAGACAAACTAAGGCATATGCATTTTATATGACAACTTTCTTCCCATAAATGTCCACATTTATCTTCTTAAGAAAATCTTTCTTCAGTAAAGAAACAGTTTACCAAAAAAATCACGGAAGAAAATACTGTATTGAAGATGAGAAATTGTAAACAAAAATACAGAATTCTCTATACTTAATATACATCTCATAATACAAATACACGGCAATTTCAAAGACATAAAGTTTGGTTGGTGTGCAAAAGTTCAGATTAAAAGCCTCAGTGCAAATAGAATAATAAAGGTATACTTTCCATAAGAACATATTGTTAATGCTTTATATTAATTATTGAGATGTGAATACAGATATTGTAATGTTATGGATAACATACGCTTTAGGAATTTACTATTTACTTGTTATTTATTGTCTTACATATGCTAGCTACAGAAATTATAAAAACCTTCAAAATTTGACAACCATTTATCCTGGTCATATATGAGGTTATTTAAATGAATCTTTTATTTATGCATATGTGTGTGTATGTGTGTGTGTGTGTGTGTCTATACATGTATATAATATACATATATATGATAGACATACATCTTAACATACATTTTGCCTCTAATTATCCACGATCTATTTCACAAGTTCAAAGACTTGTCTTATGATATTTTAATAAGTTTGAAAATTTCCATAGTGTAAAATGATATTAAAATATACCTACCAGCCATTACAAAGAAGAACAAGTTATGAGGAAGAGTATGACCTTGTTGGATTACTAGACACAATCTGCCCTCAAATGTAAGGAATAATTGTTCATGTTACATAGAGAGACTTTAAAACAATAATTATAATTACTAAAAGGGAGTCTGTTTCCTGTTATTATCATGTACGGGTAATTTTAAACAGTCAGTCATAAAATATTACTCTCTGAAAAACTAGACATTTCTGCCCAAAAAAAAAAGTAAAACTACTCTTTAAAGCTTTATTGATGTGTTTGTAATAGTTAAATGATTTAAAATTTAATGTCTTTTGTAAATCAATTTAATTATGAATGTTATTATCATCAAACTGGAAATGTAGATGAAATTATAATCCCCAGAAACAATACTAACCATCAAGGCTGTAAGAGATCGAAATTATCAGTGCTCAATGGTTGAAAATGAAAGTAAACCAACAAAATCTCTGAAAGTGAAAAAAACTAAGATTTGAATTATTATTTTCATCTAAATATTCATATTTAGAAAAGAGTGAGGTGCTTCAAAATAAGTGTGAGCTGGCACAAATATTAAAAACATGTTACTATATATTATAGCACTTATTCTTTTTCATTATAAAAACTGCTGTTATAAATCCATGTATTTCTCCAATAGCTAATGTGAAAATTGCTTTTATTGCTTAACATGCTGTTCATAATAAATATAATAATAAGTAATTAAATTTTCTCTTGGTCTCACATCTCTTAATTTCACACAGAAAAAACAGAAAAACTGACTCTGAGAAGTTTATAGCTTTATGTCTCTAAAACACCTGTGTACATCAAATTAATTTTGGACCAAATAGTATATTACAAAGCATGACAACATCATTGTTTGTATTATTGTTGCAGTGGCCTATACAGGCAAATTTCATTAAAAAATTATTGTATATCTTCATATAATAACACTTGTGTAATACATAATGCAACATCCCCATATCAAGAGATACTTCCTTATAATAGAAACAGAAAATATATATATATATATAATTTCCAAAAGTGAGTCATAAGATCTCAAAGAATAAATAATATTTCCAAATGGATCAAAATGGTCAAATCTAACACAGATAATTGAACATTCAAGGACATTTCCACATATCTTCTGAGCAAGGTCGTAAGATAAGCAAACTCAATCAAACATCACCATTTCCCCACACCTTAACTCTATATAAACTCCTTGATGCTAACTTGAGCAATCAGAATAATCAAGTAAATTGAAATGAAATAAAAACCACAATAGGTAATGCCAAGGGTCTCATTTGTTTGTTTTAAATATTAAAATACTACCTGTTATATAAAAAGAAACCCCAAATAAGAAAAAATTGTATAGACAAAACAAAATAAACCATCAAATCATAAATAATATTTATATATGATTTTAAAACTTTTTATTATATTTGTTTATTTTTATTGTATATGTGACAATTTGATCCATTTATATAATAAATCAGGGTAATTGTGATATACATCACCTTAAATATTTATAATTTCTTTAGAAACATTCAATTATTCTCTTCTGTATTTTGAAGTGTACAAATAACAATGTCAATTATAGTCACCCTACAAATCCTCAGGTTTTATTTCTTCTGTGTAAGAGTATATATTTACCTATTAATTAACCTTTCTTTATCCCTTTCCCCCACCTTTCCCCACCCCTCCTGGCCTCTGGTAACCAGTAATTTCTCTCTTCAGGAGATCTACTTTTTAACTCTTTCACATATGAGTGAGAACATGCAATATTTGTCTTCTTGTGCTTGGGTTATTTCACTTAACATAATGACCTCCAGATGCATCCATGTTACTACAGATGATAAGATTTTATTATGTGTTATCGCTGAATAATATACCATTGTGTATATATGCCACATTTTCTTTATCCATTCACTCACTGATGGACACAGGTTGATTCCATATTTTGCCTCTCATGAATAGTGCTACGAAAACATGGGCATGCAAATATCTCTTTGTGATGTAGATTTCCTGTTTTTGAATATACACCCAGTAGCAGAAGTGTTCTTAAAACCTTTAAATAAAATTGAGAAATTACAAAACTTTGAAAAAGCTGTTATTTACTAAACGGAGTAAATTTTGCCACTTTTTAAATAATTTTCCAGTAATTCTTAGATTAGTGAAAGTTATGTGAAATCTAATTCTTAGATTAGTGAAAGGTATGAGGTCATCCCAGCATAAAAAAGAGAAAGCAAGAAAATCCATAAACTGAATTAAATCTTCAGTGGGAGAAAATCAGAGCTAGATACATTCTATTTCCCAACACATGTATGTTATCAATAATATTTCATGGACACTATTCCCAATTTTTTTCTTAATAGCTCTAAACATTCCACATTATGACCTATATCTCTGTCACTTACGTCCCTGTTAATGGTATTCTGATGGTTTGTTTTGTTTTTTCTTTTACTATAGCAAAAAATGCTGTCGTGATCTTGGCTCTTTACATGGTTTCTTCCTAGGGTAATTCTTCCTGGGGTAATTCTATGTAGGAGGGTTACATAGCATGCAGCATTGTAGTATTTTGGAACATATTGCTAAAATCACACCCCAGCCAGCAGTGTGTATGAGTGCCCATTCACCAACACTGGTGACAATCAAATGGTAGTTTTCATATATTTTACAGATAAATCCTGTGGTAGAGTTTGTGATTGTAATTAATAGCACTGTTTTGCACATTCTAAAATATCTGGTTACTTTGATTTCTAATTTTATAAATTTTCTAATTTTATGAAGTGATATACTTTATTCATTTCCAAATATAATAATATTAGGATTTTATTAATTTTATAAAACTTCTCTGTCAATATCTTGTAACTTTCATTTGTTCTGCTAATATATTTCCCTATTTACTTAGATATTAATTCTGTCTCCATAAAACTATTTTAAATTATATGCTATTGATTCTATTATTTTCTTCTTTTGTTTATTTATTGATTTAGTTCCATTCATGTTAAGTGTTATTCCAAAGTTGACACTATTTTCTATTGATTTCTGGACTTTGGTATTAGAATCTAACAATCTGAAATTTTATATCTTGAATACTCGTATTAATTCTCATAAATTAATACCATACACAGACATGACTCATTTTATTTTGCTTCATTTTACTGCACTTCACAGTTATTGTGACTTTTATATAAATAAAAGGTTTGTGGCAAGCCTGAATCATAGAATTCTATCAAAATTATTTTTTCAACAGCACATGCTCACTTCATATTTCTGTGTCACATTTTGGTAATTCTCACAATATCTTAAATTTTTAAAGTTATTATTATAATTATTATTGTAAACTGTGATCAGTAATCTTTGCTGTTACTATTGTAAAAGTTTTGGGGTGCCATGTACCATGCTCATATAAAATAGCCAGCAAACCTGATCCATAAATGTGTGTGTTCTGATGGCCCTCAATGGGCCATTTCTCTGTCTTTCTTCTTCTCCTCAGGCCTCCCTTTTCCCTGAGACACAACAAATGAAATCAGGCTGATTAAGAAGTCTTCACTGACCTCTAAATGTTAAAATAAAAGAGTCAAATGTCTCTAAATAATAATAATAATAATAATAAAACTAGAAATAATAAGCTTAGTGAGAAAGGCATTTTGAAAGCTGAGATAGGCCTGAAAGCTAGGCCTCTTGTGGCAATTAGCAAAGTTCTGGATTCAAAAGAAAAGTTTTAAAGGAAATTAGAATTGCTACTTCAATGAGCACATGAATGATCAGAAACAAAAACAGCCTTGTTGACCATATGGAGAAATTTTAGTGGTCTGAAAAGATCAAACCAGCCACCACATTCCCCTAAGCAAAGGCCTGATCCGAGGCAAGTTCCCAACTCTTCAATTCTCTGAAGGCTGAGTGAGGTGAGGAAGTTGCTGAAGAGACATTGAAGCTAGTAGAGGTTGGTTCATGCAGTTTAATAAAGGAAGCTATTTCCATAACATAAAAGTATAAGTTTAAGCAGCAAGTGCTGATGTAGCAGCTGTAGGAAATTATCCAGAAGAACTAGTTAAGATAATTGTTGAAGGTGGCTACACTAAACCATACATTATCAATGTAGTGGAAACAATCTTCTATTAGAAAAAGACACTATCGAGGACCTTGATAGCTAGAGAGGACAAGTCAATTCCTGGCTTCAAAGCGAGAGGTGGGTGTGGTGGCACAGGCCTGTAGTCCCAGAGGGTTCAGGTAGGAACACTGCTTGAGCACAGGAGTTTAAGTCCAGCCTGGGCACCATTGCAAGACCTCATCCCTAAAAAAAAAGAAAATTCTTCAAAGGACAGGCTTCAAAGGACAGGATGACTCTTCCAAGAGACTAATGCAGCTGGTGACCTTAGGTGGAAGCCAGTCCTCATTTATCATTCTGAGAAGTCTAGGATCCTTAAGAATTATCCTAAATTGACTGCCTATGCTCTAGAAATGGAACAACAAAGGCTGGATAAGAGCATATCCAAGAAAAATAATTGCGTACTCATGGAAAGAAAAATAATTGCATACTCATGTTGCTAATATCTACAGTAAGAGCGAATCTTGTATCTATAAAATTGTCAACAATATATTGCTATCATTGTTCTATTTATTAGTTATTTCTGTAATAACTTACTGTCTAATTTATGAATTAAACTTTACAATAGGTATGTATGTATATATAGGAAAAGCATAGTACATATGGGGTTCTGTGTATCCATGGTTTTGGGAATCTACTGAGTGTCTTGGAATGAAATCTTCACACATAAGGGAGAGACTACTCTAATCTATTAATAAGCCTGGAATATTAAGAATATATTTGTCCTAAAGATCTCCCAGACATGCAGTAGATTTGACATACCTTATGATCCAGCAATCCCATTACTGGATATATATTCAAAAGAAATGAAATCAGTTTGTAAATCCATGTTTGCTGCAGCAGTATTCACAACAGCCAATGCATAGAGTCCATCTGAATGGCCATCTCATGATTAATGAATAAAGAAAACTATAAATATATGACAATACAATGGATTATAATTAAGCAGTAAAACAGGATAAAATCTTATAATTTGTGGCAACATAGATGGAGGAACCTAGACCACATTATGTTAAGTGAAATAAGCCAGGTACAAAGAGACAAACACTGCATGATCTCACTCATACGTGAAATCTAAAAGAGTCAATTTCATAAAATTAGAGAGTGGAATAGTGATTACCAGAGGCTAGGGAGAGTAGGGGTATTGTGGGGAATAGATAAGACTGGCCAATGGATACAATGTTACAGCTAGACAGGAAGACTAAGCTTTGGTGTTCCAAAAGCTTACAGTAGGGTGACTATAGCAAATTACAATGTATTGTATATTTTAAAATAGCTAGAAGAGATTTTGAGCGTTGCCACCAAAGATATAATACATTTTTCAAGTGATGGATATGATATCACCCCAATTTCATCATTATACTATGAATACGTGCATTACCACATCACATTGTACCTCATCAATATGTACAATTATCTGTCAATTATAAATATATTTTATTTAAGAACATGCAATTAAAAATTGGCATGAAAAGGCACTAACTTTTTTGTGGTGATTTTATACCTAGCTATTTGGACCGATACAAGAAGATTACTGAAGTTCACATTATCATATCCTTATTTAAAGAATCATCTGATACTAATATTTATGTTCTTGAAAATAAATTATAAAAATAAACTATAAGGTGTAAGTTTTAAATATAAATTTTTGTGAATTCCTAACAGAATTAACTAAAGTAAATTTAAATAACTAAAATTAATGCTTCCAAATACATACTAAAAGTTGAAAAAATAGTAATTTTAGCTTTCAGCCTTTGGATCAGAGAAGGCCAAAGTGCATCCTTCTTTGATTGCCTAGTATCTGGGTTCATGTGACACCTGCTCTCTCTGCAATGTTGCCTAAATTCAATCATAATAAATTAAAAGTCATATAACTGAGGTACACTGGTTACAAAGCTGGTGCAGCATCTGCCCTGGCCCCAAACATCAGCCCTGAGTCTACCTTCAGCAAAGGTTGGCAATAATATCACCAAGGCAACCTGTGACTGGAAGGGTCTTAGGATTTCAGTGAAACTGATCATTTAGAACAGACAGGCCCAGATTGAGGGAGTGCCTTCTGCCTTGGCCCTGGTCATTGAATCCCTGAAGGAACTGCTAGGAAAGAAACAAAACATCACAGTGAAAAGATCACTTTTGATGAGACTGCCAACATTTCTCAACAGATGCAGTGCTGATCTTTAGCCAGAGAGCCTTCTAAAACTATTACAGATATTCTGGGGAATGCCCAGAATGCAAGCTAAAACATTGTCACCACCATCTTTATGGTATCATAGATTGCATAAACAGAGGTATGTGCAGTTCTCAGAGGTATGTGCAGTGCCCAGACAGTAAGATATAAAGGAAATATTTTAACAAAAGATCACTTGATAACAAAAATATGAAGAAAATTGATTGTATAATCATAATTCAAAATGGGAGAGAAATCTTAGTTAAAATATATCCAGTAGAGATTTAATTAAAAATTATAAAGTTCATAATCTGAAGGATTAGTTGGCTTGATTTGCTTTACATATAACTGTTATCCTCAGACCTTTTCATTCACTGGTTGCCTTGGTGATATCACCACCCTTTGCTAAAGGTAGACAAGGGGTTGATCTTAGCAGCACGAGTAGTTGCTCTACAAAGATCATATCATTTAGAAACAGATACAGGTCTTCTTTTAGAAATTTTTACCATATGCTCTTATTTTAGTGTCCAGTTTTTTAATAATTATATATAAATATTTAAACATAATTGTATTGGTTCATTCTCACATTGCTAATGAAGACATGTCTGAGACTCAGTAATTTACAAAGGAAAGAGGTTTAATTGACTCACACATAGCATGGCTGGAGAATCTTCAGGAAACCTATAATCATGTCGGAAAATAAAGTAGACATGTCCTTCTTCACATGGTGGCAGCAAGGAGAAGTGCAGAGTGAAGCAGGGAGAGGAAAGCCTCTTTAAAACCATAAGATCTTGTGAGAACTCACTATCACAAGAACAGCATGGAAGTAACTGCCCCTGTGATTCAATTACCTCCCACCAGCTTCCTCCTATGAGGATTATAGGAACTGCAATTCAAAATGAAATTTAGGTGGGAACACAGCCAAACCATATCAATAATATTAGTTTATAAATAAACATTCCTTATGTGAAGAAAAAAGTTTTACCTGAAAATACTATTATTTTAGATGTTTTTGATGCCTTAAATTTAGATGTGCATAAGTTTATTCTTGTTTATGAATTATAAACTTGTTTCTACCTATTCATAAATTTAGTAAATCTCTATATTAGTTCAAATACATTTTGACTTCCTCTCATATTTATTATGGAGAAATTCAAACAACATTTGAAATTGAATCAATACTGCATCTATAAAATATATATTTGAAAAAATCTGATATTTACATATTTTATATTTTTATATTAACTTACTTTCCTTTTCTAATTTTTTTTTCTTGAGGAAAATGGAATTTGTCACACAGTTTCCTTTAAAACCAATGATTTCCTTGCTAGGTGAGGAAAAATAGTTCCTTGAAAAATAGTAGTCACTATGTGGTCCATAAAATACACATATCACTGATGCTCACATATTCATTCCAAGAACAAGATAAAATGTATCTACTGATAGGTAGGCATGCTGATATTTTTTAAGTTCTGAAGAATAATTGGGATGTCATCTCAGAATGCAAAAGTGAGAGAAGGGGTGCTACTTACAAAAATAACTACATTCCAGCCAACTGGAATAATTAGAGCTAGGCACAGAGACAAGGGAAGCAAGGGTCATAGGTCAGCAATGGACCAAGTCCTTAATGGAGTTTCAGAAAACATGAGTTTTGGCTTTTAAAGGAAGAGCAAAGGAAACTAATGAAATATGTTAAAACTGGATATGATATGATCATAGTTTTTTAAAAGCACTGTTTTCCCACTCTATGGAAAGTTTAAAAATGGGTGCACTAAAAACATAGGTGAGTCTGCGAGGAAGATTTTTTTTTTAATGCTCCAAATGGAAGATAAAGATAAGACCAAATCAGAACAGTATTGGGAGAGATACATAATTTTAGAAATCTACAAACCAAGGTAGATTTCTCATAATTACTCTTGGAATTATGTTTTAAATACACAAATATTACTGAGTATCACCTCTCAGTTTGGCCACAACAGAGTATCAAAATATATTTTTTCCTGATTGGGCAGTGTAGTTCACACCTGTAATCCCAGTGCTATGGGGGGCTAAGGCTGGAGGACTGCTTGAGGCCAGTAGTTCGAGACTGATCTGGACAACATGGCAAGGCCTATTTAGACAAAAGAAAAAGAAAGTCAGGCGTAGTGGCACATATCTTAGTCCTGGCTACTGGGGAGGCTGAGGGGAGAGGATCGCCTGAGCCCAGGAGTTCAGCAATCACACCACTGCAGTTGGGGAGACAAAGCAAGACGCTGTCTTTAAAACAAACAAACAAAAAAGCTTAACATTCGAAAGCAAAAGCTAATAGACAGGCCTTATAGTACAGTCATGTAAATTAAGGCATGTGAGGTAAAATTTGTGATAATAATCTTTTCCTTAAAAGGTAAACTGCAGGCTGCAGTGATCTTTATCTCCAGAATTTATAATGGTATGCTGGAAAATTCAGCAAAGAAAATTAAAAAATCAGGTATTATTTGGTAGAATAGTCTTATCTTCCAGTGATAAGCAAAAGCTATATAATTATCTCTACTTATGTGTGTAATTTTGCCAACCGTTTTAAACATTTGATTTAATCTTTTATTTTTAAGATAATAACTACAAATTGTTTAGTATGCTCATGCTGTACACTGGCTACCTTTTCGAAATACTCAAAAAAGTTTTTCACTCTGGAATCAATTTTTAATTTATCATTAAATATTTTCCGTCCTTTTCACCTAGTGCCTTTCCATGATGAAAGTGTAGAGAGGGAAGAAGCATATCAAAGATCAAGTGACCTTGTTCATAGAATTGGTTTTTCTAATCTCCAAGGTATAACTCCTTGCTTAAACTCACAACTTTCTTCTTTCTCATATAAACATTTGATTTATTATTTTTTGCATAAAACACATCTAAAAACACATATTAAATGATCAAAGCACCTCATTTTGAAAAATATTCTTTGCTTTTATTCCAGGTCATCTAATATTTATGGTGATTTCTTATCTATATTTTGTATACCTTTGGGAAAAATATCAGAATTTATTTGATAAACTAAAAGTGTAATGATGGTTTATTACATGAACATTTAGTAAAATTGTGGAATTTTATGTACCACCTCTACGGAATATATTTATGTTTCTTGAAAATGAAAAAGATCATCATTTTTTAAAAGCACCTTCAGCATTGTTGTTGGCTTGTAACACACTTAATAATAATATTTTTAAAATCATATTTATAAAGTGTTTTTAGAATGAATGTCAGACTATATCCATATGCACTATTTTGTTTGTATGCCATGATATTTTAATTCTTATTACTTTGCTTTTGCCTGTTTTTTCCATAAGACATAACTGGGTACTTCAGAGTGTGATGAAAGGACTCTTTTGTTTACATTAATGCTTATTTTCCACAGGTAGATGTGCTAAATCTGTGATCATTTATAACTCACCCCTTCTTTCTTATTAAAAGTACAATATTTTATTACTATATTTGACCCAATGATTTAATATTACATATTGCTTCTCTGTGACAAAAATAGTTTGCAACTTTTTATCCTTAAATTTGTCAATATTTATATTTTGGAGTATTTCACGCAACTTAATATTTTCAACTTTCTGTTTGTTCTTACTCCTTTTTAAAGTGATTTTCAAAATTTTAAAGTGAGACACCAATATTTCTTAAAGCACCCACAGGATATCTTTCTGATCTAAGAAGTACTTTTGCAAATTTAAATCATAAACCTATTGACTGTTTAGAGTGTATTTCTTTTCAACATTTTACTTTCCTTCATTCTTCTCCCAACAAATACACTGAGAAAATTATAATTAAGTAAATAATGTTTCTTTCAGAATCCTCAATGAGTGTGATTGAATGTGTAAAGAAAGAGATGTAATCCTATCACAAAATCTATGCTGGAATCTCCTACTCTCCAGCTTTCTGCCTTATTCTGTTGCAACTTACAGTGCTTTGCTTTTCTGTTTATTTTGTTGTTATTCATGCCAATCATCTCTTTATCATGTACTATAATTCACTTATTTGCTGTGAATATTGCTTATTTCCTGCCTGTATCAATGTAAGTGTAAGTGTCATGAGGTTGCAAAGCCTTAGTTGCTTTACTAATTTGTCTAGCATACAGATTGTGGTTTATGCGCAATATTTACTGAATTAGTAAAAGCATTAGTGCTCCTTAAAACTTCATCATCCATGCCCCTGATGATCAACCCCAAAATGTGCCTGTCATATCCATTCACAAATGAATTTTAAAATGAGCAATTTTTAGGTTCAAGCTAGGGATCTATTAAATAATATTTAATTAGTTGTAGCTTATACACTAATTAAATATTATTTAATGGATCCCCAGCTTGAACCTAAATATTGTTCATTAATTAGGTTCACACACACATTAATTCAGTCAGTTATAGACCAAATTGAAGTAACAAAAATTTTGAAACCCACAGATAAATGCTGAAACTTCAAAAAAAATTAGAGAGGATAATTTTCCTGTTATTTATGGAGCTTATATCAAATATGTAAACAAATTAATAAAAGTAGTTAGAATTCAGCCAAAACCCACAGGGTTTATCTAGGGTGCTGTGTTGGAGAAAGAGGAGTCCACTTAGAGGGAAGGTTGACACTGAATACCTTTCAGAGAGTGACATGTAATCAATCAGGCAATTAAAATAGTATAGCGTAACTATACGAGATCACATACATAAGCACGGCCAAGTTTATAATCTGTTATAGACCCTGGTAAAAAAAAAACGTTGATATTATTCTAGGACTACAAGGAGCATAACCAGCACACTCAGCATCTGTTTTGCTTGTTTTTTCCACTCAAGAGAGTCCTCTATTTAGCTCTTTCTTTGATTTTCCACAGTAACAGAATATTAAGTATCTCTTGTTCTCTTCAAACATGTGAATTTCAGTTTTACCAATTCCCAAGTCACACAAAAAAAATAGACATCAAAAGAAAAAACACTTAAAATATTTCCACATTCCTAGGTTTAACACCTGGGTGACAAACTAATCTATACAACAAATCCTCATGATACAAGTTTACTTATGTAACAAACTAGCATATGTACCCCTGCACTTAAAACATAAAAAAAGAAAAAAAATTGCAAATAAAATGTGAATATGCAGTTATTCATATGAAATAATATAGTTTACAATATTAACATAATGTTACAATAAATGTTATGCCTATCCTTTTTATTTAATATACTTCTGGCTTCATAGAGATCTACACTATGAACTATTTATCCTCATTTTGCTAAATGTCATTTTTGGAAAAAAATCACATTATCATCTGTATGCTGAGCTAGTTATCTCAATTTAATCAATTCATACATTGTCATTCTCATTACAACCACTTTGAAGACTTTTAAATCAACCAAACATGAAAGTCTAACTCTCCCTTAGAAATCCTTTCAATTTTAGAATCCACATTCCGATACTGTATTTTAAGATCTATGTATCACAAAGGTCTGCACATAAATGTAAGTTGAATGAGTCCCATATAAAGCTCGAGACTGCTACAATGTATATTTTGCATATTTCCTGAAACATCCATAGCTAATACTCTTTTATTAGATACTCAGGAGGTCCAGCTGAACAAACCACTTTCCAAGAGACATTGCTCTTATATCTGTCTCTGTTTATCTCCATTTTAGAAGACACTTACCTTTTAAATATATCTCACTATGGGGACAAATTATGGGAAAATACTTGCTCTTTATATTCCAAATAATGCTGAAGAAACATCCCTCTGTGCTTTTTTTGTTGTAAATTTTGACTATTTCTAGTACTCTTCTTGCTATTCTATAATGTGTTTGCTGAGCTATTTCTCACCATGTTTTTTTGTAAGAGCATGGAATGTTTTTACTCATCTCCATATTCAGAGTGCCTGTTAAGTGTTTGGTTCATGATGAACAAGTTAATATTGAACAATGGCATTTTAAACACATTATCTGAAATTATATTCCACAGTGTTATACCCAGCTTACTTGACCTGTAATTACCCGAAAGTACTAGAAATGTCTTAATCCCCCAGCTTGTGAAATAATTGCTTATATTTTTGCATGCTTAAATTTTACTCCATACATGTATAGAGTAAATTCTATCTAAAAAGATAGAATTTTGTTAATTATATTTAACATGAATTGTGCATTTTGTTGAAATATGTTAAATACATGTTGTTCATTTTGTTGAAATGTATTGAAGGAATTATTATCAGAATATTAAACAGTAGTACTATTCAGATGCCAACCAATCACAATAAAGGTTGTTGAGTTGACCTATGAACAATCACTCAATCCACATCTCTGTGAAACTTGTTGAACATCGACACTTCCATAAAGTATACATAATGATATACAGAAAAAACTTAGATTTAATAGTATTTCTACTAATTTAAATATTTTCAGTTTTCATGACATTATGTAATTCTATATGATATTGAAAATGAGGAAGTCATCAGTCTTTTCCAAAGTAGTTATACTCTCTTGCTGTCCTTGCTTAATCTAATGCATGCTATATTTTTTTATTGTGGTAAAACATACATAGCATGATATTTATTATTTAAATATTTTTAAGTGCACAATGCAGTAGTGTTAACTATATGCACATCATGCACAAAAGATCTCCCAAAAGTTTTCATCTTACAGCTCTGTGATTCTTTATTCATTGAAGAGTAAATGCTATTTATTTTTAAAAGAGAACAATGTTAGGTCAAAGGCCTGCATAGAAAATTGTTCTTCCTAATATTCAATTATTATGGTAGCCATGGTTGTTTTTCATCTGGTACTATTAACCATCCCATATTATAGCAACAGGAATTAGGATTCAGCATCAAAATGTGAATTCTCAGGACTTTTACTATTTAATAATTATTATGCTAAATAACTATTAAAATATAAAGTAAATAAAATTATTAATGACTAGCAAGTAGTTAATAAATATAACACCTTAAATATAATATATTTGCTATGAAGTTTTTAAAATTTGCTATTTAATCAAAGATAGATGTCTCTGGATGTCCAACAAGATAATAAAGTTTTCAAAAATTATTTAAGGTATTCCCATTAAATGTATTCTCTTTTTTTAAAAATGAATGTTTGCAAAACTGTGTAGTCAAAGTGATACTTTTCTGCTAATTTAGGTTGATGTCAGATTATAGAAGGCATGAATCCATTTTTAGGGGTAATCAGTGGATAGAATGAGTTTTATTAAGCTTTCATTTTTGGTCCAGGGATCTTGAGGTATAAAAACTGTGAAGAAAATGATGGTTTAAAAAAAATCATTATGAAATATTTACTACCTGGAATAGTTGTCCGAAATAGATACATGAATACTAGAAAATACATTTTGCAGATCCCTAATATCAGGATTGGCTTTCATTCTTAATATTAAATGTACTAGTAAAAAAAAAAATCTACTTATCTTGTATAAAATTATTTTTAGTGTTGAGACCAAAAAGAAAAGTAATTATCATAGCTAGGTTAACTGTCATTATTTTTGGTGTAATAAACAATGTATATTCATATATTTCGCATTTCATATACTTATATATTTCCATTTCAGTTAAATATATTTAATGAGCAAACTAATATATTTTATTCCCATAAATTGAGACATAAGTAACTGCCACAAAAGATATTTACTGGGTGATGTGTGTGTGTTTATTATTACTACAAGAAAAATATAGTATAAATAACAAAGAATACATTGTAATGTTTGATTCCTAACTTTGACACTTTCTGTGAGGCCTTGGACAAGGTATTATATCTATTTGTGGTCTCCATTTGCTCATCTAAAAAGATGCAGATGATAATAATAACTTACCATAGTATTTGTCCTAAGAAGTAATTGAGCTATGCCACCTTAGTTCTTAGTAAACTGACTGCCAAATAAAACCTATTTAATACTCATGTTTTTACTATTTTTTTTAGTCTTTCATGTATTGAATGTAATCAGTAATACTAATATTTGGCTTACACGATGCTTTAACTAAATTGTTTTTAATAATAATATTTTGTTGCTTCCCCATTATTTGAAACGATAAAACCACTATTTCTAATTAGTTTATATTTTAAAAACTAAATAAAATTTAATGTTAGAAATATTTATATGTGCTAGCATATAATAATTTCTAAATCTAATATCTCTTAGCAATATATTCAAAACCTAGACATTTTCTAAAATAGGTATTTCTTTCTTCTTAAATAGCACATTTACAAAATGTCATAATATTTATATTAGTATTCTATTAATGTGGTCTGCTATCACATAACTTTTAATTATACTATTTAACTTAGAACTATATTTGTTTTAAAAATTTCTACTTTGTCTTAAAATCAATAAGACATAAATATTTGAACTCTATAAGATATTGCCTTCCAGATTTATAATATATTTTATAATATTACTTGTTACTATTATATTAGCAACTTCAGGGAAATAAAAAGGTAGTAATTAAACTTGTCATACATTTAAGTGTGTTAAGATCTTTCTATTTTTTTCTCCATCACATAAGTGTATGAATGACAGTAACTTTTCTTACATGTAGTGTGACCACAAGAATTACAGAACCCTAAAAGTTGTAGACTCAATGTGAAATGTTGGAACCAGTGTCCCTTTGGGCCTAATTTTCCTATTTCCCCTCTTCCCTGACTTCATGCCTAGCCTAGACTATGACATTTACAAGGAACTTGTGAAAAGTATCCAAACACCACAAATGTAACACAAATAATGAACTATAGAGAGAGAGAGTTTTTGCTAGTTTAGCAGGTGTCATGGGACTCTACAAATGTGGTCATATCAAAGTGAATATACCTAAAACACCAGAGTTCATCATCCTGCACTGCACAAAGGCAAGCATTTTAAGTCTGTTGCTTTTCACCATTTAGATATGCAATAATTGTTGGTAGTATTGTCAAGAGATTAGCAAAAATAATTATGAGTGAAGTCATTTTAATTTTTTCTTTATTTCCATTTCAGCTTTTCTTTTTAAAATATGTGTTAGCTTTGTGAGAAAATTAGTAAGAACCAGTAATGTGGTTGCTACTACAGATGTTACCATTTGGCATGAAGGTTGAGAAGAGGCATGACCACAGGACTGGTATGTGTGTGGTTGCCATAACAAAGTACTAAAGACTATGTAGCTCAACCTACAGAAACTTACTTCCTCACAATTCTGGAGGGCAAAAATCCCAGAACAAGTTGTCAGTGGAGCTGGTTCTTTTGGAAGCCTCTACCCCTGGCTTGCAAGATGACTGTCTTTTCCATGTGCCTTCACATAGTCTTCCTTCTGTGTGTGTCTATATCCCATTCTCTTCTTATAAAGATTCCAGTTATATTAGAGGATGGCCCTAACCTAATGAACCCATTTTAGCTTACTTACCTTTTTAAAGACTTCTGAGGGACTGGATTTCCACACATGAATTTAGGGGAAGGCGGGTAGACATCCATGAAAATCAACATTGGCTTATCATTCTGTATGTAAGGCTGAAGTTAAATTCCTCATTGAGCAAAACATTGTTTTGCTTGGAGCAAAATACTTGGAGCAAAATGATTTGAAAGGGTGCTTCACACCTAACAACTTGTGAGAGTGGGAAAACTAAGAATGAATCTAGAAATTCAGAAAGGGAGAAACGTTTTAATTTAATTCCTGGAATAGGAGCAGAAGGTAAAAGCCCACTAGGAATTTTACTATAAATTAAAAATATAAATACTGCAAGACTGATAGAAGAGTCTTGAGAAAATTATAAGTATTTCATGTTTTCTAGGAAAGTATTAATTTTCAAGTACTGTAATAAGATACATATAATCATAATAAATAAGGCTGAATGTATATTTCATAACCTAAAATTTAGGCTTTTAGAAAGGTTAATAAACAACTTCTCTGAGAGTAGATAGAAAGTTCAGGATTCAGAGAATATTTACAGGGGTCAAAAGTACCTCAGAGTATAGTGGCTCCAGCAGTCACATAAGAACTAAGAGTACAGGGATAAGTAGCTTACACAATTGTTAGTTTATAAACTCCCCTCTGTTAAAACAAGAATAAGCCATCTGTCATACTTATCTTTAAATCGCCTATTGAGGAACATGAACACTTATAAGCAATTCTCAATGTGGCTAAAGCAATTTTCATCAGGAAAATGCCACACAAGATTTATGAGACAATGGATTGTTTCTGATCCATCCTTTTATAATCGGTTGAAAATAACTAAAGGATAAAACAATTTAACAGAATGTGAATATTTCTAATGAAAATGGTCATGAATATGAAAATTCAGTGTTATAATATTATGGATATATAACTTAATGAGCATAATAGATGTGCTATGCTATATCACTCTTCTTTTCTAATGCTTGGATTATAATAGCTTCAAATTGGTAAAAAGTAAGGACTGCAGAACTATATCATCTAAGTTCTGCTCCCAGTCTATCACCTAAGAGCTATAAGAACTGAGTCATGTTACTCAACCTCTGTGCCTTAGGTATATTTCAGCAATAATTGCTTCATAGTGTTTTATGAAAATTATCTTTCTGTGATCTCAACACATTCTGCTCAAAGATAGACTTGTTCATGTCCAAGTTTAGCTATTTCCTGCAAGAATGTTCTTCTGGACCTAAAGTATGACCTCCAAAGCTCAGTTAAGTGTACACCTCTCTGTGGTCATCACAATATCATTTATCTTATAAGGAATTTATCGGATCAAATTGCAATTCCCTAGCAAACTGAGAGGTTGTGGCTATGTGGAATAGTTTTGTATCTCCAGTGATTTGCACTGTCTGACATATGATAGGCAATCAATAAATATGTGTTGAATAATGTAATGAGTTTTTAAAATATATTTTTAAAGAATATAACCTGAGAGCTTGAAGGAAACAATTCATTTTCCAGAGTCCAATGATGTATATGTATAAAGTATCTGAGGAGCAAGTTTTATTATTGTCTTTCCCTCAAGCTGAAGATATTCTTAATAGCTATTTTATTATTCTACTAAAGAGAAAACTTCATGGTAAGAGAAAATAATACCATTACAAAATTTGGTTCACTGACCTTGACTTGAAGATAAATAATGGAAGGATCTTAACTTATTCAAATACAAATGAATTGTAAAGAAATATACCTGTAATTATTCTCTCGAAATGCAACTTTCATTTATATTTGTATGTAAATGAATAAGTAGGTTTAAAATAGAACTCTTGAGTTTTGCCAATGTTGGTAACTATGGCAAATAATAACAAAACAACATGTCATTTTACTAGAAAGTAACAAATCCAGGCTCATGAATCAGAAACCTGGGTTCTAGTTTTTAGCCTACCACTTTGTTGCCAGTAGATGCTGATCATGATTACCTCAGTGGTTTTTAAAATATTTTAATAAAGGAAAACATTTTTAAGAGACAATTTTTGTATATTTTGGAGCAGTTTTAGAGTCAAAGCAAAACAGCAGAAAGTATGGAGAGTTCTCATATACCTATTGCCCCTGCCATGCATGGATAGCTTCCCTGGCAAACAACATCTCTCACCAGAATGGTACATTTGTTACAATCAATGAAGCTACATTGATATATCAGTATTATCCACAGGTCATTGTTTACATTAGGATTCACTGTTGGTATACATTCTCTGTTTTTTTTTTTTTAACCAACTTAAAATAACATGTATCTACCATTATAGTTATACAGAATAGTTTCTGTATGACTGCCCTAAAAACCCTCTGTGCATATTTTTGCTTTCTTCAGAATGCAAGTAATTGGAATCACAGAGCATGCAGCCTTTTCAGATTGGCTAGTTTCACATAGTAACATTAATTGGAGTTTCCTCCATGTCCTTTCATGGCTTGATAGCTCTTTTATTTTTAGTGCTGAATAATATTCTATTGTCATAATATACTACACTCTTTCCATTCACCTACTGAAAAACATTTTGGTTGCTTTGAAATTGTGGTAATTGTGAGTAAAATAACTATAAACATCAATATATCAGTTTTTGTGTGGTGATAAGGTTTTTAAATTTTTAATTATTATGGGTACATAGGTTTATATATTTATAGGGTACATGTAATATTTTGATACAGGCATACAGTGTGTAATTATCACAGCATTGTAATTGGGGTATCTATCATATGTGGTCATACATTTTAAACTCCTTTGGGTAAACACCAAAGAACTTGTTTGTTGGATAGAATTTTTTTAAGAAACTTCTAAAATGTCTTCCAAAGTGACTGTACCTTGCATTCCCTCAGTAATGAATGTTGCTCCACATCATCACCAGCATTTGTTATTTCCACCGTTCTGGATTTTGGCCATTCTCATACACAAGGCATGACATTTCATTGTTTTAATTTGTAATTCCTGAACAACATATAATATTGGGCATCCTTTTATATCTGGGTTTCCTAGTGTGCATTCTTCATTGGTGAACTATTTTGTCTATTTTTTAATCAGGATGGTCATTTTCTTATTTTTGAGTTTTAATAGTTTTTGTCTATTTTGGATAGCAGCCCTTTTTCAGATGTGTTAGTTGTTAATATTTTGACCTGGTCTCTGGCTTGTCTTCTCATGGACTTGACTGAGAGTCTTGTGTTTTTAACAGAGAAGAAATTTTTAATTTTAATGAAGTTTAACTTATCAATTTTTTTTTTTTTGAGACAGAGTCTCGCTCTGTTGCCTAGACTGGAGTGCAGTGCCATGATCTCTGCTCAGTGCAACCTCCATCTCCTGGATCCAAAGCTTAAACTCCAACACGACTGGGATCAACATGACATGTGCCACCATGCTCAGCTAAGCTTTGTCTTTTTATTAGAGACAGGGTTTCATCATGTTGGCCAGCCTGGTCCTGAACTCTGACCTCAAGTGATCCATCCTCCTCGGCCTCCTAAAGTGCTGGGGTTACAGACATGAGGCACTGTGCCTGTCCCTATTTCTTTCTAATTTTTTAAAAAATTTTATTTCTGTGGATACATAATAGGTGTATATATTTATGAGATACATAAGATGTTTTGATAGAGGCATGAAATGTGAAATAAGCACAGCAGGAAGAATGGAGTATCCTTCCTCTCAAGTCTTTATCCATTGAGCTGCAAACAATCCAATTATAAACTTTATTTAAAAATGTACAGTTATTGACTATAATCATCCTGTTTTGCTATTAAATAGTAGGTCTTATTTATTATTCCTATTTTTTATACCCATTAATCATCCCTACCTCTCCCCACTCTCAGCCTTCTGTGACCAAATAAACCAAATACGTCATTTTGGACTTTAGGGAACCTAATATCCTGCTAAATCTTAAACACTGACAGCAATTAAGGCTTCGTCTTCAGGCCCTGTAAAAGATGCCCATCAACAGCAACTGCATTCCTGAGACATGGGGCCAGAAATTAAAGCTATTCAACTCAAGTTTCAGGCACTATTGCAGAAGATGTGGGCATGTGAGATTGTAAGACCTATATCGAGAGATAAAATAAGTTCAATTTCTCTATAAATTAATAATTGATGTCAATGGCACACTGATATTAGACCAGCATGTAGGCCCCTGTGTCAGATTAACAAGGTTTTCTTGAAGAATTAACAAACTCCTTAATACAGGTTATAAAGATTATTAAAGGCTTATAGAAGTTATATCTTATGGTAGAGATTAAAATTTTATAGATTCTTTACAAATTTAGAAAAATAAATTTAATTGGTTTCATGTTGTCTTTATTAAGCCTTATTGTTTGGAAAGCTAAGTCTCGTCTCTACAAGAATAAAGGTTTTTGCCTCTTTTTTTTTTTTTGGAAATCCTTGAGTTATCACTTTGGTTAAATGAATGACTTATTCTATAATGACCTGGGATTCTATTTTGTGATATCAAGTGTTTTCTTTAAACTGTTGATATTTGACAAACTTTCCAAAATCAAATTATAAATAATGTCTTTTTCTGACCTAATTAATTATTTTAGATATTAGGTTCCCTAAAGTCAAAAAATGACATGTTTTATTTATCTTACATAAAACTATACAGAAAGCATTGTAAAATATGAAATTGTCTTTGATTTTCTGTGGGCTAGATTTGTATAAATATATTATTGGTATATGTTCCAAAATTATGGAAAACATCTATAATTATGGTATGCTTTAGTATATATTATCAATAATAATTATTATAATATATAGTTAAATTATTGCATGCCACAGAGACAAAACATTCCTTGTCAATTGTGTATTTGACTATGGCTGCTCTAAAACTTTTTGTCATTCATGGACAATTCTTGTATTGTTTTGTTCCTCTTTAGAAGGTCGTTTTATAATCAGCTGTGAAACTCTACCAGGTGTTCTTGAATGCAGGTTTCTGATAACTTTGGAGATTGTGGCATCAGAATAAAGAAAATAACTTCAGGACTCTTGGAGAGCAGAAATGTTCATGAATATCAAGCAGAACAAGAATTAATTGCATGAACTGAACTAATAGAAGACTAAAATAATCTTTTGACTTTTTGCTTAAAACCTTGCTGATCCTTTATTTTTCAGAGTCAGTGAAACTTTACGTTTGAGCTATTGACAGCTTTTAACAATTTAGTATACTCCCGTGAATGAAATTTGGAGCATTTGTTTCTCTCTACCCAATTTCTCCAGAATTTGGAAACTACTTATGACTGTTCTTAATTTATGGCTATAAAGTTATTTGCATAAGTGCAATAAGAATTTATTTTCATTGTAACAGGATGCAATTGGAGAAACTAGTTATTTTACCCAGGCTTTGACTAGAATGATATTCTTTCCTTTAAGGAATTAAACTTTACTTAATGAGCCAATAAAAATCCCTTGGGGAAACTGACCTCATATTTCATCAACATAGTCCCTATAAAAGGTTCCTGACATGTGGTCAATAAAGAATGACACTTTCTGACAGGCCCAGGAGCCCCAAAATTATCTTGGGACCTCAAGAAGAGAGGAATTCTCCCAACTCTTACATATTTGATGGTACAACTCCATGGCTGAGCTTGGCTTTAAAAAAGTTTTTATAAGATTACTACTATGGAACGAAGTTCCATCAAAGCTAATTTAAAAAGACTATGTGCAAAATAATTATTCTTGATGCACTTTATACAAATAATCTAGCCAAGTATAACAAAGCAAATCGATCCTACCATAATTCGTCTTCAGTAAAAAAGGGAAACTGGAGAGAGAAAAATGATGTTTCCAAAACTATAGTACACCTGTTGTTAGATGCTAGACTTGCCTAATGTTTTTCAATTTTTACTATTTTCTACCATCTTGGGACCCCCAAATAACTAAGCTAAAGGAAAAAGTGAAGCTGGGAACTGATAAGAACAATCCTGCCTCCATTCTATTCAAAGTCATCCCTCTGCTCACTGAGATAAATGCATATCTGATTGTCTCCTTTGGAAAGGCTAATTAGAAACTCAAAAGAATGTCACCATTGTTTCTCACCTTCCTGTGAATTGGAAGCCCCTATCTGCTTGGGTTGTTACGTCTTTCCAGATGGAACCAATGCACATCTTACATATATTGATTTATGTCTCATGTATCCCTAAAATGCAAGCTGTGCCATGTCATCAGGACGTCCTGAAGCTGTGTTATGGGTGTGCATCCTCAATCTCAACAAAATAAACTTTCTAAATTCACAGAAACCTGTCTCAGATATTTGGGGTTCACAAGTCAAAAGAGATAATTTTGGAGTTTTAAGGTTTGAGATTGTCCTGCTCGATTTGGATTGCACAGGACCTTGTAGTATTTTGTTTGGCCAATTTCAGGCATTTATTCAATATCTGTAATCCCATAGTATTTTGGAACTAACTTGCTTTAGATTTTATAGGCTCTTAGGCAAAAAGGACTTGCCATGTCTTAGATGAGACTTTGAACTTGGACTTTTGAGTTAATGCTAGAATGAGTTAAGACTTTAGGTGACTGTTGTTGTGAAGACATAATTGCTCTTAAAATGTGAAAAGATGTAAGATTTGGAGGAGCCAGGGACAGAATGATATAGTGTGGCTCTGGGTTCCCACCCAAATCTCATTTTGAATTGTAAACCCCATAATCCTCACATGTTGAGGGTGGGACCTGACGGGAGGTAATTGGGTCATGGGGGTGGTTTTCTCCATGCTGTTCTCGTGAGTTTTTTTTTGTGTGTGTTTTTTTTGTGGTTTTTTTTTTTGAGACAGAGTTTCGTTTTCCAGGGTGCAGTGCAATGGTACATTCTTCCCAGCTCACTGCAACCTCCGCCTCCCAGGTTCAAGCCATACTCCTGCCTCAGCCTCCTGAGTAGCTGAGATTACAGGCACGAGCCACTGCGATCAGCCAGGAGTGAGTTCTTTATAGCAGTGTGAAAATGAATTAATACACATGCTGCCTTTATAATCCTTTCTTAATTCTTGACCTTTGGGAGTTTGATTATTAAATACCTTGAGGTAGTCTTCTTTGGGTTAAATCTGCTTTGTATTCTATAACCTTCTTGTACTTAGATATTGATATCTTTCTCTGAAATTTCTCTGTTAGTATCCTTTTAAACAAACTTTCCACCCCTATATATTTCTCTACCTCCTCTTTAAAGCCAATAACTTTTAGATTTCCCTTTTTGAGGTTATTTTCTAAATACTGTAATCAAGTTTGATTGTTCTTTATTCTTTTTTTTCTTTTGTCTCTCTGACTGTGCATTTTCAAATAGCCTGACTTTAGGTTCACAAATACTTTCTTCTGCTTGATCTGCTATTGAATGACTCTAATGCATTCTTCAGTATGCCAACTGCATTTTCAGATCCCAAATTCTGCTAGATTTTTAAAATTATTGTAATCAAAATGATGTAGTGTTCATGAAAGAATAGACAAATGTTACTTTGGTGCAAAAGTAACTGCGATTTTTGTCTTTAAAAAGATGTCAAGAACCACAATTACTTTTGCACCAACCTAATAGATCAATTGAACATGATTGGAAGCACAGAAAGAGACCCACATAAATGTATTCAACTGATCTTAGACAAAGGTCCAAAGGCAATATAATTGGAGAAAAGGCAGTCTTTGAATAAACAGTGCTGGAACAATTGGATAGCCACATGCAAAAACTAGATGCATAAGATTATGTACCCTTCATAAAAATTAATCCAAAATCAATTATAGACCTAAACATGCAACACAAAACTATAACATTCTTGGAGAAAATACAGGAGAAAATCTAGGTGACCTTGGGGATGGTAATTACTTTTTAGATACAACACCAAAGACATAATCCATGAAAGAGAGAACCAATAACAGAAAGAAGTGGATCGAGATGGTGGAACAGAGGGTTCCATCAATCCTTCTCCACTCTCACCCCTGCAAGGACACCAAGTTAACAGCTGTCTACACATAAATAAAACACCATCATAAAAACCAAAAGCCAGGTGAGCACTCATAGTACTGGGTTTTATCTTCATATTGCTAAGAGATATGGAAGAAATAGAAAAAAACAGTCCTGAATTGATAGCGCCTCCCCTCCCACCTCTCACCCTGGACAGCTGCAGTGTGATGTGGAGAGCATATCTGGATACCACTGCAGGGGGGCACACAGCAATTGTGAATCACTGAACTCAGTGCTATTAAGTTAGAGCAGAAAGGAAAACCAGACCAAACTCAGATGATGCCCATCCACAAAGAGAGCATTTAAACTACACCTAGCAAGAGGGAAATTGCTGGTTCCAGGGATCTGAAATTGAGTGCCCACAAAGCCCACCACCAGGAACCAAAGCGCTCTCAGTCTCTCAGAAAACTTGAAAGGCAGGCTAGGTCATAAGAGCTACAACTCTTAGGCAAGACCTAGGGCTGAAGGGACATGCAGCATACTGAGACACCAGCTGGGGCAGCCAGTGGAGTGCTGGCATCACCTCTCTCTTAATCCTAGGATGTACAAATGAGATCCCTTTCTTTGGCTTGAGGAGAAGAGACAGTGGGGAGTACTTTGTCTTAGATTTTGGATACCAGTTTAGTCACAGGAGGATAGGGTGCTGGTTAGTCATAACGCTCCTGTTCCAGGGCCTAGCTCCCAGCTGACATTACTAGACATATCCTGAGCCAGAAGGGAATCTTCTGCCTTGAAGGAATGTATAGAGTTGAAGGCTTTCGAGCAAAACTGGCACTTTAAAACTGTAGAAGCTGAGTAAAAGGTTTTTCTTGCATTTCTCCTCATTTGTTGTCACTACTGTAATTCTATAGGAGCCAGAAACAGCTTCTATAAATATGTAGACTTAGTAGGAGTTGGTATTCATCTATTCAGTCGATTGAATGAGAAGTCATTTATTCAATGAGAAGTCATTTATTGACTAATATGAGTCAATGAATGTTCAAAGAGTGGTATTTATAGACATATATTTAATTATTTTCATTATGTTTAACCCAAGATATTATACTTTGCTTATTGTGATATAAAAGTTGTTACTTTTATTTGTTTGTTTTTACTTTCATGATATATTCCAATGGAATTTTCTTACCGTTTCTTGTATATTTTTCTACCAATTTTCTTTATCCATATTCAACTATATCATTTCAAAATAACCATTTTGCCTTAAAATATCAAAAATGATATCCTTATCATGCACTTAGGTTAATTTCATTGGAGATAACTTAAAAAGAAACAAACATGATATATGAAAAAGAGCTTCTTATAATTTATAGTATTTTTCTAATGTTCCTTGTGTATCATGATGCAAAAATTTAATTGAAAATATAGTTTGGCATCCCTATTTTATGAGGAATTATTATCAGTAACAAATTGAATGTCATCAGTTATGTAGTTTCTGTCTTTAGATATGATTGACTGCATAAATTTTCTCTTTTTATACATTTTAATTTCCACTCGTAATATTAATGGTTATGCTATTGTAAAACAGCCCTGCATTCTTCATCTTTTGATTTTATATTTCTGGCTTACTTTAAGAATACTTCTGTTTGAGAGGAAGCCACATGTTAATGTGATAAAATTTATGAAATAAAAAATGTTAAAATATGTTATACTCAAAATAATAAAAATATTAAAATAGCTTATACTCATAAAACAAGTTCTTATGAATTATTCCATAGTGTGTTTTTTTTAAAGTTTAAGATTTTCAGGATTATTATTTTTAGCCCTCACTTCTATATTGAGGACATGTGCTACTATGTCCTGTTACTTCAGAGTTCATTAAAAAAAAACTGAGGTGTTTGGGTTTTGTCATTCAGCAGCATACATTTTATTGACTGTATCTGTAATAATGTTATCTGTATTACAATCTATTTAGGTTTATTTTAGTTGGTATTGGCCTGCATGTGTTTTTCATTTCTTAATTTTAAAATTTCTGTCTTTTTATACTTTGAAAACACCACTTAGTTGAATCTTTGTTTGCAATCAGAAGATCTCTGCTTTTTAATGGGAATACTTTCATACACATTAAAATTATGTGTGTGATAATTTATGTCATATTCATTTTGATTTCAAATTATTGTTATTAAAAAAATATCTTTTATCTCTTAATGCATATTTGAATTTTTGTTTCCCTTGCCTTATTTACCACTATATTTTATATATTTCTCTTTATTTCTACTTCCCGCTCTCTACAGTGGTTACAAATACAAATGTAAGCGATAGTGTCAGAAAGACACATCAAATGTATTACATAGAATTAATTTCAAATACAAATGTATTACATAGAATTAATTTCAAGCTTAATGTAAACAGTGGCTTGATAATTATTTTAAAATAATATACATATTTTAGAACATATTAATCCAAACACTATCCATCTAAACTGAATACCATTGCGGCTCAGTATTTAACTTGGTACATTACCTAAAACCTCTCAATTGTACAGGTGATCTTGAATTTACATTTATTTTACAATTTTATAGGTTTTCCTTTCCTTTTTTGTCAAAGATAAACTTCGTGATCATTCTTCAGAAAGAATATCTTCCTTAGAGTTACCTTAAGTTGGGTAAAATTTATTTTTAAGCAGCATTATTGAAAAAACAATTGAGCTGTTAATATTTCTATTTCTAAAGTTAAAAGTTTGATAACTTTTCATGCATTTGTACGCTTACATTTTTAACATTTTTTTTTAATTTTATTTAAAGTAAGACTCTGTCTTTAAATAAAATTTAAAAAATATTAAAATTGATGAGAGAGATCCAAGATGGCCGACTAGCAACAGCTCAGGAATGTAGCTCCCAGTGAAAGCACAGAGAACGAGTGGACGCTGCACTTTCCGACGAATTTTTGTTGCCCACAGACCGGGAGATTCCCGGCGGAGAAGCCACGCGGGTCGCCAGCGTGACTCTTTTGGCCGGCATGACTCTTTTGCCGGTGCCCAGCGCGGCGCTTCCCGGTGCGGAGTGTGCGGGACGGATGGGCTCGGCTGGTCCCATCCCCACAAGGAAAACAGCAATTGGAAGTGCTGAGGACTGAGAGTTTCACAGCGGGCGCAGTGAACCCGGGAAGGTCTGGCTCAGAGGGGAACCGGCGTCCGCCAAAGGAAAACTAAGAAACAGAAAAACTTCATCACCGGGTGGAGAGAGATCCAAAATGGCCGCGTAGCAGCGGCTCGGGATTGTGGCTCGCGGTGAGGGCGCAGAGAGCGAGTGGACGCCACAGTTGCAGATGAATATTTGATGCCCACGGACTGGGAGATTCCCGGAGAGGGAGCCACGCAGGTCGCCAGCGCGACTCTTTTGGCCGGCGCGGCGCTTCTCAGTGCGGAGTGTGCGGGACTGGGTAGTGCCCTTTCAGTCGGGCTCGGCCGGTCCCATCCCCACAAGGAGAACAGCAATTGGAAGCGCTGAGGACTGAGAAGCACAGCTGAACCTGGGAAGGCCCAGCTCTGTGGGGAAGGAGCGCCCCCCGAAGGAAAACTAAGAAACAGAAAAAACTTCACCACCAACAAGCCGGACGTCCACTCAGAGACCCAATCTGAAAGTCAGCAATTACAAAGACGACAGGTGGATAAATCCACAAAAATGGGAAGAAACCAGTGCAAAAAGGCTGAGAACACTCGAAATCAGAATGCCTCTCCTCCTACCGGAGATCGCAGCTCCTCATCAGCAAGAGAACAAGGCTTGACGGAGGATGAGTGT
>PVKP010007302.1:0-77954 GCA_004027715.1 Plecturocebus donacophilus | reverse complement strand
TTAACATTTCGTTAAATCTTCTTTCAAGGTTCTTAGTTTCTTTGCATTGGGTTAGAACATGTTCTTTTAGCTCACAGAAGTTTCTTATTATCCACCTTCTGAAGCCTGATTCTGTGAGTTCATCACACTCATCCTCCGTCAAGCCTTGTTCTCTTGCTGAAGGGGAGCTGCGATCCCCTGTAGGAGGAGAGGCATTCTGTTTTCGGGTGTTCTCAGCCTTTTTGCACTGGTTTCTTCCCATTTTTGTGAATTTATCCACCTGTCGTCTTTGTAATTGCCGACTTTCAGATTGGGTCTCTGAGTGGACGTCCGGCTTGGTAGTTATTAAGTTTTTTTCTGTTTCTTAGTTTTCCTTCGGGGGGCGCTCCTTCCCCACAGAGCTGGGCCTTCCCGGGTTCAGCTGTTCTCGCTCTCTCCTCAGCGCTTCCAATTGCTGTTCTCCTTGTGAGGATGGGACCAGCGGAGCCTTTGGGCACCCAGTCCCATACAATCCGCACCGAGAAGCGCCGCGCCGGCCAAAAGAGTCGCGCTGGCGACCCAGGTGGCTCCTTCGCTGGGAATCTCCCAGTCTGTGGGCATCAAAAATTCGTCTGCAATTGCGGCATCCACTCACTCTCTGTGCTTTCATTGGGAGCTACAATCCTGAGCTGCTGCTACGCGGCCATCTTGGATCTCCCTCTGCCCGGTGATGAAATTTTTTTCTGTTTCTTAGTTTTCCTTTGGCGGACACCCGTTCCCCACAGAGCCGGACCTTCCCGGGTTCGCTGTGCTTGCTATGAAACTCTCAGTCCTCAGCGCTTCCAATTGCTGTTTTCCTTGTGGGGATGGGACCAGCCGAGCCCGTCCGTCCGGTATACTCCCGGCTGGGGCGCTGGCAAAACAGCCGCGCCGGCCAAAAGAGTCGCGCTGGTGACCCGTGTGTCTCCTCTGCCGGGAATCTCCTGGTCTGTGGGCAACAAAAATTCGTCGGAAAGTGCGGCGTCCACTCGTTCTCTGCACTTTCACTGGGAGCTACATTCCTGAGCTGTTGCTAATCGGCCATCTTGGATCTTTCCCTATTTATAATTATTAAAAGAACAGTCAAGAGCAGTGGTTCTTAATTCTGACTCTCCATTAGTACTATCTGGGAAAATTTTCAAAAAAAAATACTTATTTCTGGGCCTGACAGAAGATCAATTAACTCAGAATATTGAAAGGTGGGACACAGGCACTGATATTTAAAATACCTTCACAGGTAATTATTCTAATGTGTAACTGGGGATGAAAACCACTGTATGCTGAATGCTTATTTAATCTTCAGTCTACTATAATGTGACTTTAATCCCTAGTACTCTACTCAAACCATTCTCACTACAGTCACCAGTGCCTTGCTAATTGCCAACTAGTATTCCAGGTTCTTTTCTTCTCACCGCACGCTCTCTCCAGGGGATCCTATTCACGCCCATGGCTTTAACTACACATCACATGTGCTGGTACTTTACAAGCCTGCCTTTATAGCCTCTGCCTCTCTCTTACCACCTACCAGAGAACCTTCACTTCTTGTGTTTCCAACTGTGCCCATTAGCATAGCTACCCTTCCCACCCCAACCCAGTCTAAGCCTCTTCCCCTGGTAACCAGAATTAAAACCTTGAAGTCAACGCTGGCCCTTTCACCACCCTCACAGCCCCTTTGCCGGTTCCTTGACCTTTTCTCCATCTCATCCTAGCTGCTGTAGTAAAGGCTACCATTTCTTCTCCTCTGGGTTCTTCCTGTTCCCCTTGCCATTTATCCAACACTCCTGAGAGAGTTGACTTCCCATGGATTGAAGTGCTCCCATGATTAAAAAATACTGTTAATTCTCCTACCCCTGTAGATAAAATCTAAACCACTGAACTTCTCATCCTTCCCCAGACATGCCAGCTGCTTCCATGACTTATAAGTTTCCTGCTCAGAATTCTGCCTGGCTGATTCCTCCTCATTCTTTAAGCGCCACCTCACATGTTGCTTTTGGCTCAAGATCAACTCAGTTGATACCTTTGTAAAACTGCAAAGAGCCCCATCATCCCAGACACAACCCCTCACTGGGTATATGGTTGGCTACTGGCGTTGAGGCTTGATTTTATTCCCACTTACCCCTTTGGCCTGCTGATCTTGTCTAAGCCTACTACACTATGAAATGCAGTAGGCTTGGGTTCTTCCTCCATAAAAATGTTCTCTAATCACCCAAGCAAAGTTAGTTCATCTACCTTCTTGCTCCCAAAGCAGTTAATATGGTATATCATATTTCATATCTGTCTCCCCAACCAGACTACATTTCACCAATATTAAGGTCAATGATCAGGTTACCTCTAACATATAATAGGTGTTGAATGAATGAATAAATGAAGGGATGAAAAGTTTGCTGTTTCTCCACTTCTATGGGATTAAACCATGATCTAACAACAACAACAACCCCACCCCCACCAAAATAACAACAAAAACAACCCTCCCCCAAAAAAACCTGAGGAACGAGAAACTACTAGGGTAACGTGTTGTTCTAAACATAAGAATATAGAAAACTTTTTGAGGAAAACAGCAGTTTCATTTAAGACATTTTGATTCATTACTTGGCAGTTCCAGATATCCTCCTTAATCTGAAAAGAAGTATTTCTCAACAGGCTAAGAAAATCCAATCAATGAATTTATAATTATGTAATTTATTCCTTAAGTTTCACCACAATAAGCACAAAATCACCACTATCAGAAAAAGAAAATCAACACTCCTAGACTGTTTTGTGCATTCTACAAAGTTAACGTGCTCTTTTGTTTTCAAAGTATAAACTCACAATCTAATATTTATGTATTCAAAACAAGTGATTAAAAACTGCCACTCTTCATTTGACTAGAGGTCCTTTAAAAATAAGGAGGTAGTTCACAACTAGATCATTTAAGTCAGCCTTTCTGGTCTTTTTTGCTTGAAATTTATGAGTCTCTATAATATTCTTCCCAGTTTGAATTTTTAAGTACTAAAGTGCCTCAATTATAGAAGTTCATAAGCAGCTAGAACTTAATCAGAAGAGTCTCTTGGTTGGATTGGCTGATGGCAGCATAATTTTACTTTAGCATTTGAGAGTGTGGCATTAAACAGATGCATTATTGCATTCTTTGGTGGTTACAATTGAGTGTGTTCCAATTAGACAATTATCCATATGCCAATCAAGTGGAAACACTCAGGCAGACCATAAGCAGGTAAATAAATGCTGTACCTGACACATCTTGATATTTCCAGGCCACTGATTTAATGGGGTCATTTGTAATGCTCTTTGGGAATGCAGACTTCAGTATGTAATGGGTCTTTCTTTCCGACAAATTCAAAGAGCATTACAAATGTTATTTGGAGCCCTAGAATAAGTGAGGTCACATTTCCATTTTTACACATGGGAGAATCATGGGCACATAGAGGTTAAGTCATGTATCCAAGGTCATACTGTCTGGGAGAGACCTACCACTTGCACAGTTCAATTTTCCTGCCTCATCCAATGGTTTCTACCCTGGCAACCGCACTGTGCTGTCAATTTGTAATGGAAATCAGAAGATGCCCAACTTCAAATCCTCCTAGCAACAACTTGTATGTAAACCTTCATCATTTCCACTTAGGAGCCAGGCTTGTTAGAGACATGCTTTTGTGTATACTTCTGTGAGCAGTGTGGTAAATTCGATTTCCTTTTAAGAACAACAATCCCTTCCTTGTCTTTTTTAATTGTATAATTTTGCTACCAAGGTGAAGTTTTTATATAGTTAACAGATTATATAAGGTTGGTTCCATGAAAGTCATAGATGACAGTGCAGATATCCTATGTGAAATATATCAGCCACATCTTGTTGTAATCTGAAACTCACAGGATTGTGATAATTCAGGAATCTTTGGCAGGATAGTGTGGGGTTACGTCTGTGGGATGGAGGAGTAAGTACCCTTTCTAAATTTAGGTTGGTAGTGGGTCAGGTAAACTCCTAACACAAGGTAGATAGGTAAAGACAGTGACTGAGATCAACACACACACACACACACACACACACACACACACACACACACACGTGTGCGTGCACACACAATTTCTTTTCTTCTTTTTGTTTCAGGATTTCCCTAGTGCTTGGCTCTTTGTTCAGTTCGAAAACAATGTGCTAATATTTATTCATTTATTCCCTTGGTCAACACTGAGATCCTGCTATGTGCATGGTACTGGGCAAGGCGATGTGAAGGATACAGAGAAAACAACAGGAAGTAGCCTCTCCTCTAGATGCTGGGTCACAAAGGTTCTTATATGTATATGATAACTAAGTCAGGGCAGTGCAAGATACTCTTGTAATGGCTATATCTGGTGTGATTTCCATAGGAATCCAGGAGACTTCCGAGGATCAGTTTCGGGGTCAGGAGAATGAGCTCAGGGGATCCATTTTGAATCACAACTTGTTCTACTTGTTGGATATGAACCACTGAATATTCACAATAGTCTGGAAACATTTGAATCCATAGAATATTATCAATTTAAATTCAATGTGTTTTTATTCAGTTTTAATAACTGTTGTTCCATCTCCATAACTTTGCTATAAATCAGATGTCCTACTCAGTAGGATATTCCTTTAAGGCTAGTAGAATATCACCTAAGGAAATGAGGTCCAGAGGTTTCCAAAGAGAATTCTCACCAAAGGCAATGGTGGGTATGACTGTGTCTGATGGTCTCATCCCAGCAGTCCTTTGAACATTTACTCTATGTGGTGATATCCCTGAGAGTGTCCTGCTCCATCCTGCCTGGACACCCTGTTGCCAACCTGGTTTCTCCCGGTATTTCAGCCTGCAATCTGAACTCTACCTGTTACTAGCCGTGCCAGATCCTTGTCTTACCATAGAGCTTGAGATGGAAGTATATTCCCCTTAATCCCCTTTCTCTTGGTGGGATCCTGTCACCCCCGACCACCCCACAGCTTACTGTGTCTTCATGTCTCACCAGGACTCCCCAGACCGTTCACTGCTCAATCGAGTTTTGGTTCCCACTGACTTCAGCCTTAGGTCCGCTGATGAGGTCTACCTATGCTTGTTTTCCATCTTACCCTGTGAATTCTGAGCTAATTCCTGATTCTTAGCGAAAGTTTGAGATGTAAAAAAATCATGTGCACATTATCACAACCAAAAAGCAAGGCTTTCCCTAAAGGCAAACACATCTAACAGGACTTCTGACAGAGTAGAGAACCTGTCTCTGGGGAAGGACAGTCATTTACCACCTGGTATCTACAATGCTCCCTTTTCTCTTTGAAATAAAAGGAATTGAACTAGTTTGAATTTTCTTGTTACACAGGCTGGTAAAACTACTCAAAATCTATTCTAGTTTAAAATGTCATCTGCTTCCACCTGGGGATGAAACTGCACTCAATTTACACCAAGGTATGAAGGTAACCAAGCCTATGGCCAGTGCATTAATCCTGGTGCCCCCCTCTCTGCCTCAGGCACGGTGACCCCTGGGGGAGAAACATCTCTTGGAGAGAACTCCACCAGATGACTGATAACAGGAACACTGGATCACAGAAATGAAATTGTGTTCAGAGCCTAATATCCTATTACACGAGGCTATACATATTTAATTCCTTGGGTCTTTCCTCATAAATCAATTCCTCTAGGGCTTTAATCTCGTCAATATCTTTTCTGATATTGAATTTTAAATGCCACTCTCATTGCTAGACAGAAAGGCAATCTCTTGTTCGTGATGAGATCAGGCTTCATTTATAGCTGAGAGACGCTGGGAGCATGGCCCTGTTCCCTGACCCTGCTTTAAGATCCTAATGTCAGCCAGACCCAACAGCACAGGTGCAGGCTTGCCTGGGTTGCTCTCTGACAGGTCAAGACCATGAACTCTGGGGTCATGCCGAGCATTAGTTTGGGAGCCTGGAACAACTATGGAGATGAGTGAGAAAGCTCAAGTAAGTGTTTCCAAGGGTCTGGGTTCTCATGGGGCTGCCTGGGGCATAAAGCACCCTGCTGCCACTGACCTGGCAAGGATTTCTGTGGACTGAGTAAGGCGTGAGCTAAAGGATGCACACTGTGTGCATATATCTGAGCAATGGCTCCCAGGGCAAGGGTGAAGGGAGGGCACAGGCTATCTGTTTTCTAGGGGCAGAGAGGGGATGGAGGAACTCCAGAGAACAAGGACTTAGAGCTGAAATGTTTCTAGGTTCCCCAGGGCTGGCCTAGAGTGCAGTGGGATTTCCTCTGCTGCAAAGAAAAGGGAAAAAGTCCAAGAATCTTTAAGCCATGAAAAATTTACAAAGGGAGGAATGAATTTTGTAGGACCTCGAGAGCCACAGAGAGGTTGGGAAAACACAGGAAGCCATCTGAGATGCAGATCTGAGGGTCTAAGTCTGCAAGAAGTGGTGGGGCCTGGGAGCTACCTGCCTTGGTGTAGGAGTTAAGCAGGTACAATTGTACAAAATATAAAAACAGTAATAAAACTGAAGGTGTATACATGTATCATCACTATGCACCAGGAATTCTAAGCAAAATCATTGATAAAATTCTCCTTCCTCATAAAAATCTTTTGCTGATCTAAATTCTGATCGTGGCCATTACTGTTAAGATTTCATAATATGTATGTAATCTTCAAATTAGCATATTCTGTTCCTTGCCCTTTAAGCAAACATATTTTATGTAGAAACTGATTTGGGAAATTTCCAGTTTTATAATCTGCCCCAGCTCTCTCTTACACATGGACTCAGCTGCGCACATTTGTTCTGACTTGAGCTTGCTTTGGATACACTGTTTCCAGCCTCCTGTACACTACATATATTCTGCATTTCTAAACTAGATTCAAAACAAACAATCGGCTGGGCGCAGTGGCTCATGCCTGTAATCTCAGCACTTTGGGAGGCCGAGGCGGGCAGATCAGGAGGTCAGGGATCGAGACCATCCTGGCTAACATGGTGAAACCCTGTCTCTACTAAAAATACAAAAAATTAGCTGGGCGTGGTGGCATGTGCCTGTAGTCCCAGCTGTTTGGGAGGCTGAGGCAGGAGAACCTGGGAGGTGGAGTTGCAGGGAGCCGAGATTGTACCACTGCATTCCAGCCTGGGTGACAGAGTGAGACTCTGTCTCAAAAAAAAAAAAAAAAAAAAAAAAAAAAAAAAAACCGCAATTTTGCAAAGACTATGAACTAGAACTTGAGCTACTTCCATTCATCCCCACAGGACCACGCTGAGAATTTTTATGTTTAAAACTTAAAACAATGAAACATTTTTAGTTGGCAAGTGAAAATGTTAGTTCACATGTGAAATGTGTTTACCACGTTTTAGTATTTTTAAAATTGAAATTTTTCTTTATAGATTGCTTGCTTTAAAACTAAAAGACAAATCAAGGAAATGTTACATCAGAGACACAATACTTGCCTAAATTGTGCCCTTTGCATTTGGTTTCTTTGATACTCACTATGATTCCCTGGACAATTATTTACATACAGTACTATGTTAACTATAATCAAGGATTAAAGTTCAAACTGTTAGGTAAAGAAAACTATTGAATAGATAGTTGCAATTTTTTCCTTTTATCATACTATTTTTATTTTCTTACTGGAATAAATATACATGAAATTCAATAGAAGAAAAATTTTAGTCTGCATTTCTTTCTTGGCCAGTATTATTATTCATTCCATTTTAATAATTAATGAAAACAGTGCTGTCTAAATTTAGAGGAGGAAATGTTTAAAAAAGGATCCTCTTTGAGTGTTAAATTTTACTAGGCAGGACAGTCATGACCTTGGCCTGTTGGGCTGGGGGCTGGGGAGAACTGTTTTATCAGACAAGATTTTAGAAACTATTTCCTTTGCTTGAATATGCCCTTGGGAGCGCCTGGTGTGAAAGACAGATGCTTTGTGGCATTCCTGTAATCCACTGGAGTTACTAATCATCATATACTATATATCCCAATATGCAACATTATTCTGAAAAGATATATAGCCAAGGACTGGCAAAAAGGCAGAAATTAACCTGCATGTCAGCATTTCAAAGGCTAGCGTGATTAGCTCCATTATTGGCTTGCTGTGCAAGTTTGAACCAACTACTTTACTGCTCTGGTCTCCTCTTTTCCCCAAGCCTTCTATCCTTACAGTTGTCTCATGAGGAATTATTAATCATTTGCAAAGCAAGATATCAGTGAATGTCTTGACTATGGAACACAGTAAAGGCAGATGTAAAAGTGGTTTCAAAGGCTCCAAAATCTATTTTCTCTTCTACAGACGATTTTCTTAACAGTGTAATTTGCAGGGTCATCTCAGGTTCCTGTTTTCACTTTCTTCACATGTTTAATAAAGATAATACTTACCAGTGGGATATTGTAAGACTAAAGAACATGGGTTAAGTATATGAGGCTCCTTGAATGGCAAAAGGTGCCCACGGAGTTAAATGAAAGTGCTGTTATTATTCTCTTTGCAAAAATGGAGACACTAAGACCCACAAGGTGAAGTGACTTTTAAGTCATATGAGTGGGCAGTAGTGGGATTAATATTCGGAGAGAAAGGTCGGTTGTTCGGCCCCAGCCTAGCCATGCTGGGTGTCCTCCTTTAGCCCACGTTTAAAACACAGGCCAGCCAACTTGAATTAACACCATTCATGCAATTCACAAGAGAAGGTATCAAATGCCTTGCTGAAGTGGGAACACGTATCAGTGATATTCTCTCCCTTGCCTTTGCTGGCAATTCTGCTGCAAATGATAATCCAATTTGCTTGGATTTATTTATTCTTATCATTTTTTTTTTGCAATTATATGAGGTAGTCATCACCCCAACCTCTGGGCATGTGTACAGTTGTTAATGTGGAAATTTAAAATATTAACACGCTTTCCAGCCAAGTTGGCCCATTTACTTCAATCAAATAAGGACTTGATTGAACAGCTGGGTCTTGCACTATGCCCTGAAGGGCAACAGAAATTTGTTCTTTCTTTACAGATTTTATAACCTAGTCATGATCAGAGATTATGGCTAGAAAACCCTCTGTGTGACTTGTAACCTCTTTGGAGGTGCCCTTCACAAAGTGATCTGAGCCTCATTCAGTTTAGCCACTGGAGAACCAAACCATAACTTGTTTCAGCACCATTAACAGATATTACCATCATCACTAGTCTCTTTGGTTGCAGTTTTAGGAGAGCAGCTTTTGCCTTAATGATTATGGAAGAAGAATATGTGTTTCAGTCCAGAGAGCTTTTAGTTGAATCTTAATGGTGAGACTTGCAATGATCTAACATGTTTTGCAGGTAAGTGAAGAGAGAAAATATAGCTGAAGGTCTGATCTCTACATCAGCAATAGATGTGTGACTAAGGATGGAAAACTTTATTATGGATCTAGAAGGTCTGTATCACTTACATTACTTAACTCCTGATAATTACAGAATTTTAGTGAAGTTAATCCAATAATTACAACATTCCCAATTTTTCTTTGTTAACACAAGTAAACATTTTTAAGACTAGGAGAATTAGACATTTAGGGGCAGGGTAAAGAAAGAATAGCCCTGAACTTAGCACATTTAATCTTTAGGTGGCTCTGGAACAAGATATGTAAATAAATGGGCGCATTCATTAATCACTAAGGAAAGCAAGAGGGAGAGGAAGTTTGCTCCTTCTCCAAAGTTTCCAAGTTACTTAAATACATTTAGGCTGATCTGGAACCCAACATTTTAGGAGTGTCAGAGTAACTAGAACCTTTGGAGGTCTTCAAGTTTCATGTATTCCCTACTCCAGGGTCAAGCCCTGAATAGACAGGTGAGGGCTGCATTAGACAGAAACAGTTTCCCCATAGGCGTTCAGCCACCTGTAGCAGCCACTGAACCTCTGAACTATCTCAGGTTGGCCCTGTCTTTGAACTTCAGACTCCTTGTAAGGAAAAATAATAATGTTAATAATAGTAGCAGCAGAAAACCTCAACAAATACTGCCATTGTGAAATGTGCCACATATTCTTAATATCTGCTGCTGAGATCTATCTGGCAAAATACAATACAGCACCACCATCTTGTATAGATTCCAAAGTGCAGAAAATTATCATCTTAAACCAGTCTTCTCTGTTTCAGAGACAATAAATATAGAAAGCATTACAGAAGTGAGTTGAGTTACTCAGACCCTTTGCAATAAATGCTGTCAGCATGGCCATGAATGATAACAGAAAAAAAAGGCTTCCAAGATATGAAAATTAAGAGAAATTAGAGACTTAGTTTTACACTTATTATCAATATCCACATGCCTGTGATGAAGTGCTCCTCTAGCCTTAGCAATCCCCCTACTCTCAGTTGGCAATTGCGCACATTTTAACATTGCATGTGATGTATACTCGTGAAAATTTCCATACAAGTTTTGCTTGAGTCAGCTGAAAGTCCAGCTGCGAACAGTGATGGCACAGAAAAGATGATCATTTGTGACATATGGGTACTTAAGTCTGCACTGTAGAAACAGGGGAGGGATAACACCAAGGTTAGTGTTGATGACTTTTCAAAAGGGAAGAATAGAGAGACCACATTTTTAGGGTCTGCTAGTAGACTTTGTGTAGCAATCTTTTTCTGCTTCTAGGGACAATTTGAAAATGTAAATCATGATACAAAGCAAGTGACATAAATCATTGCATTCTAGTCCAAGTGATTATATTAGGATTAAGAGAGATTATATTGGGATTAGCCTGGGAGAGTTTAAAAAAAATCACAATTTGTCACTGAGGTTGCTGGGGATAATTTTTTATCAGGATAAGAAAGTTCCCTTCTATTCCAAGTTGTTAAAAACTTCATTTTTCTTTGGTTGTTTTAGTTTTAAATCATGAATTCATATTTGGTGGCCATCAGAATGATTGTATTATTTTGGTTTAACCTGTTAATGAGATACATTTCATTGATAGATTTTTCAAATGTTGAACTAAACTTGCATTCCTAGAATAAATCCAATTTGGTGATTTATAAAATATCAGGTTAATTTTGCTTTTCTAAAGGAATTATAAACCCATGTTCATAACGGAGACTTGCCTATAATTTTTCCCTTTTTAACTTTTAACTGTCCTTGTTTTGTTTCAGTATTATGTATACTAGCCTTATGAGTTAGTTGGAAAGTTTGTCCTCCTTTTGCATTCTCTGAATAAGTTAAAGATTGGTATCCTTTTCTTTTCTTTTTTCCTTTTTGAGACAGGCTCTTGCTCTGTTGCCCAGGCTGGAGCGTGGTGGCATGACTGCAGCTTCAACTGCCTAGGCCCAGCGATCCTCCTGAGTAGCTGGGATCACAGGCATGTGCCACCGTGCCTGGCTATTTTTTAAATTTTTTGTAGAGACAGAGTTCTTCCATTTTACCCAAGCTGGTCTCAAACTCCTGGGCTCAAGTGATCCACTTGCCTTCACCTCCCAAAGTGCTGGGATTACAGGCATGAGCCACCATGCCCACCCTTGGTATTATTTTTTCTTGAATGTTTGGTAGAACTTGCCTATAAAGCAGTTTGGGGTCTGTTGCTTTGATATAAGATTTTAAGGTACTGGCCAGGTGCAGTGGCTCATGCGTGTAATCCCAGCACCTTGGGAGGCTGAGACGGGTAGATCACAATGTCAGAAGTTTGAGATCAGCCTGTGCAATATGGTGAAACTCTGTCTCTTCTAAAAATAAAAACAAAAATTAGCTGGATGTGGTGGCATGTGCCTGTAGTCCCAACTGCTTAGGAGGTTGAGGCAGGAGAATCACTTGAACCCGGGAGGCAGGGGTTGGAGTGAGCTGAGATCACGTCACTGCACTCCAGCCTGGGTGACACAGCAAGACTCTGTCTTAAAATAAAATTAAATAGTTAAATGTTAAGCTATTAATTCAAGCTTTCAATTTCTTCCCAATTCATTTTCAATTAGTTATTTTTTCCTACTGAAATTGGTCAATATCACCAAAGTTAAAAAATTTGTCATAAAGCTATTCCTAATATTCTTATATTTCTTTAGTTTCTGTTGCAGCTATGGTTATACCTCATTTTTAATACTGTTTTTAGATTGTTCTCTTTTTCATATATATATATATATATATATATATATATATATTGTCAAAGAGTTTCCATTTTATTAGTCTTTTCAAACATTTGGCTTTGTTGATTTTCTCTATTGTATGGTTGTTTGCTACTTTCATTATTTTCATTCTTTGTATTATCCCCACTACGTTGTGTTTATTATCATTATTATTTTTGTTTCTTTGAGACAGGATCTCATTCTGTTACCCAGGCTGGAGAATACAGTGGTGCAATTATGGCTTACTGCAGCTTTGACCTCCCAGGCTCAAGGGAATTCTCCCACCTCAGCTTCCCAACTATCTGGGACCACAGGCATGTGCTACCATGCCTAGCTAATTAAATTTTTTGTTGTTGTTGGTAGAGCTGGAGTCTTGCTATGTTGACCAGACTGGTCTCAAACTCCTGGGCTCAAGCAGATCCTCCTGCCTTGGCCTCCCAAAGTGTTGAGATTACAAGGGTTAGCAACTGTACCTGGCCTATTGTTTTCTTTTTTTGTTTATAGAAATGGATGCTTACCTCACTGTTACTAGTTTTCTTCTTTCCTAAAGCAAAGTTTTAAATTTTTCCTCTAAGTTCTGTTTTAGCTGCATCCTACAAGTTTTGATATGTTATAATTATCAATTACTTCTAAGTATTTTTACGTTAATTCTGATTTCTTTTTGAGGCTATAAAAATGATATATGTTTTAAACCTTCCAGATATATGGAATTTCTTTTAGTTGTCATTTTTGGCACTGACTTCTAACAATTTAGTGTGGTCAGAAAATACAATACCACTCTTTTGACATCCGTTGAGATTTGCTTTAAGGTCTAATATGGGATTAATTTTTTGTGAATGTTCCCAGTATATTTGAAAAGTATGATTTTCTTTATATGTCCTACATATTGAGTTTATAGTAGCTTATAGTTATAATGTTATGGACTTTATAGTCAGGCCCTTTCAAAAACCTCCTGAAATAACTTGTAAGTGGCACTGAAGATAAGAAATACAAACCACTAGGAAAGAAATATAAACACCAGAGAGAAGAGGGCAAGGTGCACAGAAAATTAGAGAACAAAGTCCTGGTATACCACCCTATATTTAAATGACTGAAAAATGTGTAACACAGTGGCCCCAAATGATTTAGTACAAAATGCAAATCATGGGTGGAAATATACATATCTTAACACCATGAATGAGAGTTTCAAAGCTGGCTAATGAAACCCGCTTTGACTGAATCCCTGAGTGATACCTGGTTTAAAATAAATTAAGATGGTGATGGTGGTGGAGGGCATAAAAAATAGAATGCATTTGTCTGGTGGGTCAGCAGGATGAATGAAGAGAACAAAAGGAAGAAGAAAATAAAAAAGATAATTTTTTTTTATCTCTTTGAAAAGTCACTATGCTGGTCTTTCATTTATAAGCACTACTTATTATACTCTTCCTTGGAAACTTATAGCCAAAGTTCAAATATACTTTTCCCTTTATTGTCTTTCCCAGTAAATATGGCCATTGTGGTTATTTGTTAAAGGAGTGTGTGTGTGTGTGTGTGTGTGTGTGTGTGTGTGAGTGTGTGTGTGTGAAAAAGAGGGGAGACAGGAATAGAGAGAGAAAAAGAAACAGAGAAGAAACAGAAACCACAAAAACTGGAAACTGGAGAGGTAATGAGAGGCAATTGTAAAAGAGGAGACAGAAATATGTAGAGAAGGAGAGTCAGAGACAGAGACACAGAGAGAAGAAACAGAAAGCAGAAAAACCAGATAGGTAATTACTAAATGGAAGAGACTGCATACAGATAAGAACGTCATGATGCAGGGTGTTCACCGATCAATTGAGCGAAATGGGTGGTCTGTAAAGTGAGGACCAGATTGGGCACTAACTTGTTTAAGTTTCCCTTGATGACTATTCAGGGTGCTTTGTTAAACAGAGGAGAAAACATAGTCTCTAACTAACCGTCTAACACCTTGGAACTGAATTCCCAATTCCACACTTTGGTTACAATTCCAGACACTTTAACTAAGTCTGGCTATTCTATTGGCCAGTATTTAAAAATGATTAATACTCTATGTTTATAAGTATATGGAAAAAAAGACTCCAAGGCCATATGTAAATGTTAGCAATAGTTATGTCTAGGTAATGACACTATGAATGATTGTTTCCTTTTATACATTTCTTTTATGTTTCCAAGTTTTGTGCATTGAGCATATATTCTTTTGTAAAACGAAAAAATAAAACAGAAATTTAAATTGACAAACTTGTACCCAGGAAAACTGCTACTCTCACCTAAGTTTCTCTTCCTCTGTGTTTTCTCTTAGTCATATAAGGAGGATTTTTTTGCTGAGGCGGGCAGATCACCTGAGGTCAGGAGTTTGAGACCAGCCTGGCCAACATGGTGAAATCCTATCTCTACTAAAAATACAAAAATTAGCTGGGCTTGGTGGCAGGAGCCTGTAATCCCAGCTATTCGGGAGGCTGAGGCAAGAGAATCACTTAAACCTGGTAGGCGGAGGTTGCAATGAGCCGAGATGGCGCCATTGCACTCCAGGCTGAGTGACAGGAGTGAGATTCCATCTCAAAAAAACAAATAAAAAAAAGAGGAGTTTTTCCCTCTGACGAATTCTTCTTTCTTCTTTGTTCCAATGCTGTATTTCTTTGCCTCCACCAAATTTCTCCCCGCATTTTCTTCACTGCTTTCATTTCTGACGAGAAGGAGTTGGCTAGTCTTCCTACTCCTCATGTTGCCTCTCCTAGCCAGCTGCATAGAGAAAGCCTTGGAGCATGAAGACCCCCAACTGTGGCTAGAGTTGAGATGGGTGATTACATCAGTTTGGCTGGGAGCAGGACACCTGCTTAGACAGACAGCTGCTGGCAAGGTTCAGGGCCTCAGTGTGAATGAGTCTTTGCATTGGCAGACTAAAAAGAAATGAAGTCAAGGCCAGACCACAAGCATTCATTTTAGCGTCTGTGGCTGGAGGGAGAAAGACAACAATGGTCGCCATGGAAGACCAGTATGTGTCTGCAGCAAAAGTCCACTCTGATGTATTACATTTAAGAAAAGATCCATTTTACTGTAAATCTGGTACTCATAGTGTGATACAGACTATGAGTTAGGAGGCAATTTCCAAAAGCGGTCGTGAAAGGGAAGGTCATTGAAAGGTCATCCAAAGACTGCCAGGGACACAGTGTTGGGAAAAGCAGAGTTCCTTTATCCTGGGAATGGAAGTCTACTGGAGAGTCAGAGTTTCCCAATGCAGACATCAGGGAAAGCAGCAAAGGCAGAAGCCAGATGATTTTAATAGTCTGTAGGGCAATGACATTATTTCTGCCCCTGGCTCCTACATTGATTCGTCTGCTAGCCTTATTATTTTGAGAAGGAATGATTACTAATGAGGATGCATTTGATGATCAAATTAATTAATGGCAGAGCAGGATAACTAATGATCAGATGAAGCCTCTCAAAGTTAAATTTTATTAGGGCTTCTCTTCCCTTTCCCAGAAGTGAAAAGATTTATTTTCATGATTCAAATTTAATAAATAAAAGCTGTATGTATGTTACTTTGCTTTTGCAGGCTCTTATTCTGCTAATGCAAAGACCAAATTAGGGGCTATGACACAGAGTTAGAAAACAGGCAATGGGTTTTTGCCAGTATTATTTTTAGCAATCTCCAGGCATAGGAAGAATGGAACTTCCTGGTCTTCTGCTGTTGTGATTACTGCAGTTCTGAAGCACTGCTTTCAGGGTACACTCTGGAGAGCTATGGAGTGGGGTAATAGAGGGAACACAGGGGCTTGGGTCAGACAGGCCTAGTTTGCAATTCTCACTCTGTGGTGTACCTGTGCCCTGAACCAGTCACCTGACACCTCTAGGTCTCAGTTTCCTACTTGACAAACTGGGATAGGTACATACCCCTGAGTTGTTGTGAGGACCACATAAAATAATGTGAAGGTGCTTTTGTGAGTCAACTGGAGAGACTGGGCCTTCCTGTGATAAGGGGCACAGCACAGGCCACCCTGTGACAGGATTTTATAGCCTGGACTTGTCCAGACTAACTCTGTGATCCTGAGTCTTCTTTTAAGCCTCAATATCTTTTCATATTTTCACCGGGAATATGGCAATGACAGTTCACATTTGTGGACAGCTTTTCAAAATGTCCTCACATACATGATCACATGTGATGTATGATTTTATCATAGCAAGGTCTTACTGAGGTTGGCAGGACTTACTCTCCAGGAGAAGAACTGGAGGCCCAGATAACCTGACTTTCTCAAAGAAGTGTAGAAAACAGTGAAGCTGGAGTCACATTTTCCTTCTCCTAGGTCAGTGTTTTCATTTCATCATTCATGCCCTTGGGTGGCATGAGTATAGCTTATCTTCTTCCTCATCTTATGACCTCTGGTCAGTGAAGACAGCAAGATACTCAGTGGCCCATCCTCACTCAAAACTGCTAAAAAAAAATATAAGGAGGTTTCTTCTCCATTATCTTCATTTTCAGTCTTTGTATCTTGTCCAGAATCAAAAGGGAAAGTGCTTTGAAAACTCCCAAACCTCTAACAGATGTCAGGTGTGATCATTTCAAACAGGTAGGGCTTTGTAGTGGAAAGCCCTGGGCCAAGAACTGGAGAATTGGTTTCTATTTCTGGTTCCAAACGGAGCCAACAGTTCCTTCAAGAGTCTCACACTGAAGTGAGATAGTTACCTTTTTTGGATGTACTAGGAGTGTAATACACAAATGTCAGAAAATGCACACACTGCCAGCAGGAACCCTACAAATGACCTTGAACAGCCTAATGAAAGGTGCCAAGGAATTACAAGTGAGGATTATCATCTTGTGGCCTGTTATCATAATGCACCATCCCAAGATTCTTGGCCAAAGAATGGATAAAAAATGAAACGCGGGGTAGTTAAAAGAAAGAAAGACCATAGTGGACCCCAAATTTGGCAGCTCTTGTGAACCTTGATCCTTAAGTCACTGAACCTTTTTAAAGCCATGTCATCTGAGAGATGTACATGTTTTATAATTTCTCTGATTCTAGTAAAATGTCAGTGGCTCTTAATATGAATGTGGAAAATGTCTTCTGCATTTCCCTTATCCATATTCTATTCTACCCTATTCAGAAAGAAATAAACTTCATCTGGATTGTTGAAGAATCAGATAAACATGGGGTATATCTTTGCAGCCATAGCTTCTATGGCTTCTAAGACTCCAGGCTTTTATATGTGTATGAGTGTCTATTTATGCATACACATATTTACTTTTTGGACTTTTAAAAACTGAATATTTGACTACTTGTACATGAGAGTCTAAAAGAAAGCCCCTTTCTCTACACTGTAATGAGATTTTCTTGCCCTGTCCAGTGATACTGAATTATTTTCTGCACTAATGTAAAATCTGTCATATATTAAAGATATTATGATATCATTGTTCCTGAATGAGCCAATAACCTGATCATTGTGTATGGGCTATTCCTTCCTTCTAATTGAATATTTTTGAGGCTCATGAACTCTACTTAGAAGATAGATCCTCCTGATATATTGCAACTTAATTTCCAAACTTTCAATCTTCAGGGTTTTTTTTTTTACATTCTATATCTAAGTATTTAAATCTTTTGTAAAAGCTCTTAAAATTAGTAAAGTTTTAGGATACAATGTGTACACACATCAGTAGCACTTCTATTCACCAACAACAACCAGGCTGAGAGTGAAATCAAGAATACAGCCCCACTTACAACAGCCACAAAGAAGATGAAATACCTAGGAAGACAGCTAACCAAGGAGGTGCAAGATCTCTACAAGGAGAACTCTAAAACACTGCCAAAAGAAATTGGAGACAACACAAATAAATGGAAAAACATTCCATGCTCACGGGTTGGAAGAATCAATATCATAAAAATGTTCATATTGCTAAAGATTCACTGCTATTCCTATCAAATTTACAGATTCACCACTATTTCTACAAATTACTAATGTCATTCTTCACAGAATTAAGAAAAACTATCATAAAATTCATATGGAACCAAAAAAGAGCCCAAACAGCCAAAGCAACTCTAAGCCAAAAGGACAAAGCCAGAGGCATCACACTACCTGACTTCAAACTGTATATTATAAAGCCACAGTAACCAAAACAGCATGGTACTGGTATAAAAACAGACGCCTAGACCAATAGAATAGAACAGATAACTAAGAAACATCCATGCACACTTACTACCATCTAATATTTGACAAGCTGACAAAAACAAGCAATGGGGTTGTTTGTTTTCTATTTAATACATGGTTCTAGGATAACTGACTACTCATAGACAGAAGATTGAAGCTGGACCCCTAGCTTTCACTGTCTACAAAAATTCACTCAAAACCGGCCAAAGATTTAGATGCAAGACCTCAAACTATAAAAATTATAGAAGCCAACCTGGAAATTCTCTTCTCGACTTTGGCACTGGCAAAGATGTTTTGGCTAGGTCCCCAAAAGCAATTGTAACAAAACCAAAAATAGACAAGTGGGACCTAATTAAAGAGCTTCTGCAAAGAAAAAGAAACTATCAACAGAGTAAACAGTCAGCCTACACAGAGTGGGAGAAGATATTCTCAAACTATGCCGCTGACAAAGGCCTAATATCCAGAATCTCTAGGGAACTTAAATAAACAAGCAAAAACCAAATACCCCCATTAAAAAATGGACAAGGCACATGAACAGATATTTCTCAAAAGAAGACATACAAGTGGCCAACAAACATAGGAAAATTACTCAGCATCACTAGTCATCAGAGAAATACAAAGAAAACCACAATGAGATACCATCCTCACACCAGTCAGAATGGCGATCATTAAAAAAAGTCAAAAACAACAGATGCTGGAGAGGATGTGGAGAAAAGGGAACACTTATACACTATTGGTAGGAATATAAATTAGTTCAGCCACTGTGGAAAGAGTCTGAGACTTCCCAAAGAACTTAAAACAGAGCTACTATTTGACCCCACAATGCCAATACTGGGTATGTACCTAAAGGAAAAGAAACTATTCTACTAAAAAAGACACATGCACTCACATGTTCACTGCTATCACTGCTATGCTGTTCACAACAGGAAAGACACAGAATCAACCCAGGTGCCCATAAATGATAAATTTGATAAGGAAGATGGGGCATATATATATATATATATATACACACACACATAACATGGAATACAAATACAACTATAAAAAAGAATGAAATCATGTCCTTCACAGTAACAGGGATGCAGTTGGAAGCCATAATCCTAAGCGAATTAACACAGTAACAGAAAACAAAGTACTGCATCTTCTCACTTCTAAGTGGGAGCTAAACACTGAGCACACATGGACATAAATGTGAGAACAGCAGCCACTGTGGACTACTCTGGAGGGCAGAGGGAGGGAGGCGTGGGTTAAAAAACTACCTGTTGGGTACTATGCTCACTACCTGGGTGATGCGATCTGTACCCTAAACCTCAGCATCACGCAGACCATATAACAAATCTGCACGTGTACCCCCTGTATCTAAAATGGAAGTTGAGGTTGGGCACAGTGGCTCACACCTGTAATCTCAGCACTTTGGGAGGTTGAGGTGGGGGGGATCAGTTGAGGTCAGGCATTTGAGACCATCCTGGCCAACACGGAAGAGACCTCATGTCTACTAAAAATACAAAAACTAGCTGGGCGCAGTGACACACACCTGTACTCCCAGCTACTTGGGAAGCTAAGGCAGTACAATCGCTTGAACCCAGGAGGCAGAGGTTGCAGTGAGCCAAGACTGCACCAATGAACTCCAGCCTGGGCAACAGAGCAAGACTCCATCTTAAAAAAATAATAAAATAAAAAATAAAAATAATAATAAATAAATGTTAAAATTTTTTTAAAAGCTCTTAAAATATAATTTATCATTATAAATGTTGAATTTAAAGGGATTTCTCTTAAAGGGATTTCTTCTTTTTCTATGCTTGTGCATTTTCCTTTGAAAGCAGTTTTCACTGCAGAGGAAGAGCTGTTTGTTCTTCTACTGCATCTCCCACTACTTCTGCACATCCTTCTCATCCTTGCGTCTGGAGCAGACTCTACTGTTCTGCCTCCTGCACATGCATGGAACCTTAGGTGTGCCTTGCTCTGAATCATTAGTCCTGCCACTTTCTCTTCTAGGACAAGGAAACAGAAATAGTGCAGAGAGCAAGTTCACTATTTCTCTATCTTTGTTCCATATTTCAGCCTCTTCATATCACCTTTTCCGATTTATCTTCCTTTCTCGCTTTCAGAAACCATTTTACTTTGTGCATTAGCCTCTTCTTGCTGAGACAAATACCTTCACTCCAAAGTATGCCACCTTAAGTTCCTTTGTCCTTCCTCCTAGACATTCATGAACCTGCTTGCTGTTCCTCCTTTCCGTACATATTTCTGGGCAGCCAGAACAATTCGCAATACTCCTCTCACTTCTCACCTGCCCCTGCCACATGGTAACCAAGAACTCATTCAAAGACTGGGTTAGAGTTAAAGGTAAAGGCCTCTGAACGGGTTCCTGTTCAAGATGTCAGAGGCAATATATGTGTGTGTATTTTCTTCTTCCAGAGACTCAATTATAATGTCTGTCAATGAATAAACTTAGAAAAGCAAGGAGAAAGGAAAGTGAGTTCCAGAAGTTCCTAGTGTATGACAGGTTCTGGCATTTAAGGGATCCCCAGATCTCCTTAAAATGAAGGCTGCCTGTCAAAGAGTTCTTGGTTGGCCACTGCTCAGGAGAAAGATTCGGCCATGCAGGAGATCCAGACACAGAAATAAGCAAAGCCACAGAACCTCACAGAAAAGCAAACCACGCCCTCCACACCTAAATATACACAGACTGCCAGCCATCACCTTGCTCGTGAAGAAACATGTACATAAAAGACAGGCTGAAACACAATAGCTAAACAACTAATCCTGGAGTAAAGGGAAATGATTCAGATCTTAAAAATCTACTAAGATCTTAAAAATCCTACTTAGTATTCTTTAAAAGATTTGAAAAGATACTGCACCCATAAAATATGAATAGTGTTACATGAAAATATAACAATTAGAGAACAAAATAACCTCTTGAAAATAAAATAATATGATTACCAAGTAGAAACTTCAATGGGAAGGATGAAAGATAAAGTTAAAATGGAAAAGATTGGGGAAAAAAGATGATGGGAAAAAGGTATTCACCTATTAGGTCCATTATCTGACTGGTGGGTATTTCATATAGACATTAAAAACAGAAAACAAAAGTAAAAAATGATCAGAAAAAAGGAGCGCCTCCTGTCACAAACTCTTGTGACACTCCTCTGTGCTCTTGCCTGCAGCTCTGCATTTGCTGCGTTCTCTGGAGCACTGGCTTCTAAAGTTGGCTGGGGGTATCTGGTCTGCTGTACTTTTGAGGATTTCCACAATTTTTAAGGGACAAGGTTTTAATAAATTAAGAAATCCTATAAATTATTCTTGAATATACTCATTTTATCTCTTTCTCTAAAGTTTTTTAATCATTAAAAGCACCAATAACCCTACCATAGCCTCCTTCACCACCATAGCCACCACTGCCACTATGGCCCCCTTTACCGCCACAGTCACCATCCTCACCATAGCTGCCTTCATTACCACACCTACCAGAACCATTTTCACTACAATAGCCACCATTCTTACCACAGTCAGCAACACAACCAAGGTTATCATCCCCCTCACAGGTGCCTTCATCACCACAGCTGACATTAACATCAGTCACCATCCTCTCTACAGTCACTTTCACTACCACGGCCACCACAGCTACCTTTACCACCACAGCTAACAACACAACCACAGACAACATCCACACCATGGCCATCCTCACCACCATTGTTACCTTCACAACCACAGTTACCTTCTCCATCACAGCTACCTTCATCAACACATCCATCAACACAACCACAGCCACCACCCCAACCACAGTCACCATCCTCACCACAGTCGCCTTCACCTCCACAGCCAGTATCACTACTACAGTCACCTTTACCACCATGACAACATCACCTCCACAGTCCCTTCATCTCCAGAGCCACCATCATCACCACCCCTAACATTATTATGATCTTGATTTTGACAAGTAACATCAGACTTAATTACAGGTGAGTTTTGGAGAGGAATTGAGTGCAAGCTTTTCTCTTTCTCTAAAAAAAAAAAAAAAAAGGAAAAGCAAAGAAAAAAACTTTCAACCCAGAATCACATATCCAGCCAAACTAAGCTTTACAAGCCAAGGAAAAATAAATTTTTTTGCGAACAAGCAAGAACTCAGAGACTTCATTACCACCAGGCCTGTTTTGCAACAACTTCTGAAAGAAGCACTATATACAGAAACGAACAACCAGCATCAGTTATCCTAAAAACTTATCAAAAAGTAAAGGATATTACAACAATGAAGAATTTACATCAACTAACGGGCAAACAGCTAGACTTAAATAACAGTATTAAATTAATATATATCAATATTAAGCCTAAACTTAAAGGGATTAAATGCCCCAATCAAAACGTACACTTAGACAAACTGAATAAAAAGTTAAAACCCATTGGTACGCTGTATTCAGACCTTTTTTATAGGCAAGGATACACAAAGACTTAACATAAAGGGATGGAGGTAGATCTACCAAACTAATGGAAAGGAAAAAGAAAAAAAAAACAGATTTGAACTCAGACCTGGAACAAGCAAATTTAATAAATATTTACAGAATCTACCACCCCGTATCCACAAAACATATATTTTTTTCAATATTATATCACACCTACTCTAAAAGTGATCACATAATAGGAAATAAATCACTTTTTAGTAATTGCATAAGCATTTCACAGATTTAAATGAAATCCTGAGCAATAGAGCAAGATTCTCACTCTCTCTCCCTCCTTCTCTTTCTTTTTTCTCTTCTATTCTACTTCTTTCTCTTAAAAAAAAAAAGTACTTTCTAAGCAACTAAATAGTTTAAACATGATTGCAGAAGACATGCTGAACTTACTCAAGCAGTCAGATGCAGTCGCTATGTTTAATTTCAAAAATACTTTCATTTATTCCTTAATAGATACTCCAAAGTCTGACTCTTGCTCAACCTCTGGCAAAACTAACTGGGGTTACTTTGGATTTTAGGGAAGCAGTAATGTTATATTTCTTCATCTTCCATAAAATTAGTCTAAATGGGTGAGATTTTTACAATATACACACAGAAAATCACACGTATGTCTACTTTGAGTATAAAGAAAAAATACTTGTCACTTAACTTGTCACTTAATCCTACTTTTCCCATTTTTTTCCTGATCTTCCCTTGTTGAAAGTTGTCAAGACAGCAGACTAGGCCTGTACCTTACTGATGTCAAGCTAAGAGTGTGAGAGAGCCACTGCTGCACATGGGCCAATGGCTTGCTGACCTAAGACAGCTGGTCTTCAGACTAGATTTAACACTATTCAAAAGCATCAGCTGAACGTGTTTAGGAAGGAGCCTTCTGACATTATCATCATTAGTCATACACACTTTTATGATCAGCAGTTTTTAATGGTACCCTGTTACCCAAATATTTCTTAGTCTTGTCAGTATGATTACACAAGTCTTCAAAAACAATTCTGATTTTTAAGTGGATTATTAAAAAATATTGCATACTAACCTATCCTCATGAATGAAAATAAAATACTGCAAATTTAGGTGTGAATAAAATCGTAATGAGATATCACTATAAATTCATAACAGTGGTGAAAAAAGATAAAACAAACTGACCTTGTCAGTGCTGCCTGATGAGGATGCAGTACTGGAGTCTGCGTACAGTCCCGAGGGAATGCATGATGGTACAGACGCTTGGGAAAAGAGTCTGGCAGTTTCTCCAAAAGTTAAGCACACTTGGCATATGACCCAGCAATTACAGTCCTAGGATTTGCTCAAGTCAAATGAAAAATCATGTCTAAACAAAAAGCTTGTAAGTGAATGTTTACAGCAGATTTATTCCCATTTGTCCCAAATTGGGAACAATCCATCCACTGACTATTGACTGGATAAACAAACCACAGCTCTTTCTTAAGGTGGAATACTACTCAGCATCAGACGGAATGAACACCTGATATGTACAGCAACATACAGCAGTCTCAGACTCATTATGCTAAAGGAAAGGAGCCCAACTCAACAGGTTGCATTCTGTTCAATACTGTTCTAGAATGCCATAGAATTGCATACTGTTCAATTATATGACATTTTAGAAAAAGAAAAACTATAAAGGTAGCAAACAGCAGTGGTTGCTGGGAGTGGGGTTGACTCAAAAGGGGCATAAGGGAATGAGTGATAGAACTGATTACATATTGATTGTGGTAGAGGTGGTGATGTGACTGTATGCATTTGTCAAACTTTATAGAATGTATGCCTAAAAAGAGTATGTTTCATTGTATTTAAATTTTACCTCAATAAACCAGTGTGGTAACATGAAGAAAAATAAGAGTTTAAAATATGTATATTCTTTGCTTGCACACCTAAAGGTACAAATGAAAGTCAAAAGCCTCACTATCCCTGCGGCAGAGACAGGTTAACTTCACCGTCAGCTTATGATCAGGTAAAGGCTACTGTGTTACCATGGATACAAGCTCTTATTCTCTTTTGTATGACGCCTTTAATATTATTAAATTGTGATTCACATGGTCCGGGGGTAAACTCAGAAACATCCAAAGTCACTCAAGGGTTTTTCCATTTTAGGAACCCTGCCTATAATAATGTTTTCTTCATGAACACATGACAAACTGTGTGATGTCAGTGAACATATCCTCAAGGGGTTAAAGAAAGAAAGAAACTTTTTGGCTAAAGGTTGAAGGCAATTCCAAAAGCTATCAGCTAGTCCTAAGGTCATTAAGGCACTTTCTTTTTTTGTTGTTTATTACAGAAATAACAAACTTAGACTGTGGAAATGGTGATGTTGAACCCTCCTCTCTCTGTCCTCTTTCATGTGAAACCATGATTTTCTGATTTATGAAGTAGATAATGGGGAGATTGAAGGTGGGTTTTAAAACCAGGCTAATTCTCTGTGGTGGTGAGCAAACTGTGGTAATTTCCTCACACATGGTAGGTCATGATAGAAATAAGACTCTTTAAAAAGCACCTGTATTAGCCATGCATCTGCCTAACAACCAGTAAACATAAAATCCACAGCAGCCACCAGGGACCAAGTGCTTTCTGCAGGCTAAGGAGGCGCTGCACACACCTCTCAGACCTTGGCTCTCCCACTCCCCACCTTGCTCTTCATGATCTAGGATCCCGCGCAGCCCAGAGCTCCCACGGCACCATGCTAGCCTGGCCTCCAAGCCTTTGTCTATTCATTTCTTCATTTGACACAAATATTTTGACTGTCTACTATGTGTCTGTTATGGATTGAATTACGCCCCCACCCCCCAGCCCCAAATCCAAATGTTGAAGTCCTAGCCCCTACTACCACAGAATGTGACCCTATCTGGAAATAAGTCCTCGTAGATATAAGTAATTAAGATGAGGTCATACTGGAGCAGAGTGGGCCCCTAATCCTATATGAACTGTGTTCTCAGAAAAAGAAATGTGGACACACACACACACACACACACACACAGACACACACACACACACACATGGAGAATGACAAGGGATAAGGAAGGCAGAGAGCAGGGTGACGTGCCTACAAATCAAGGAAGGCCAAAGATGACCAGCCAGCCTCCAGAAGCTGGAAGAGGCAGGAGTCAGAGTCTTCCTTACAGCCTCAGAAGGAACCAGCCCTGCTCTTGGACCCTAGAGATTGGACTTGTAACCTTCAGAACTATGAGACAATACATTTCTGTCTCAACTACATTTTTAAGTACATTTCCTACTGACAAGGAGATTCTGAAAATATATGAGAAGCTCCATTAACTGAATCCCTCATTCAGGAGGATGGCTCAGGTGGTGATTTGAAACACTGCTCCTTTGTGGACCTGGCACGTGGCTCCTCAGTGCTTCTGCAACCGTGACTGAGCAGCTCACCTTTGCATCCTCTGACTTCTTTTAGATTTAGATTGAATCTGCAATAACCTAAAAGACTGTATTTTTAAAGCAATTGGGATAATCGTTTCTGGAGGGGAAAAGGGAGAGTCTTATAAAGTGTGACATAGTGGCTTTTGGGCTAGGTCTGGTGTCATGGTCTTTGGGGAAATCGACAGCCTCTCATCTTGGCAAGGGCGCTGACAAACACCCAATGTTGGGGCATATGGACAACCCCAGAAGCCTCACACAGCAGCTGTTACATCGATTTCCAAGTACAGAGACCTGAGCAATGACTGTAATGACATTTTCCTGGCTGGCTCTGACCTCTGAATCTCACTGATTAGTCTAACACACACTGTGAACATCAACCAGTTAGGACTCCAAGCCAAGACTCAAAAATTGCTTCAAAATGGCAGGAGATGTTTAAGACATAATTTGTGTGAGTTGGTCATTAACTTGCTCACTTCCCGATCCATGATTCTCTTTTATACTCTCCCTCTCAATTATTTTTCCCTGTTAGGCTGATGTTTCTGTAGTAGTTAGCTCTAATCACTAAGATACTTCTGCAGGCAATTCATGCTCTGGATGTTACAGAGCAGTCAATATGAACGAGGGAATTAAAAAAAATTTGACTCACTATATATTCTAACTTTCCACCCATCATTCTACTTATATTTCTCTTAATTAAATAAAAGCAATCTTTTTTCCAGAAAATAATATGGATTGGATTTGTATATTCAGAGGGGTAATTTAAAAATACCCAAGATGATAATTTATGCTCTGTTATTTTAAGGTGACTCAAAGGCCCAAACACCTCAAGAATATCATGTACCAAATGACGTTTTCAGATACAAATCTGCCTGTGCATCTTTGATTCTATTTCCTCATTGCCAACACTCAGATTTTCCTCTCCTGTCAACATTTTATTTCCCACAGTACATGCTCCTTTTCCCTACTCCAAAGCCCTCAACTTTCATTTCCTTTCAACAATCGCCATAAATACATATCTTTAAATTCAGTGTGCCAGGATGAAGTCTGGCACTCTTCAACAAAATCCCAGCTATTGCCCTGTTTCTAAAGTTACCTAAAATTCAGATGCTTCATCTATTCCATCAATAAACATTTCTTAAACATGTAATGTGCTCGTAGCACCTAACTAGATCCTAAGTGTAATACAGGAAAAGTGAAAACAATATAATTTACATTTATACTAACCTTGAAGACAGACAAACTGCTTTTGTAAAATCCGTTGTCATGCTTTGAACTTAAAAGTTCTAAGATTACAAAACGCTTGTATCATGAGCGGCAGGGATCTGCTAGATGTTTGCCATGGGGCTATATTTCACATACAGCCTTTCGATCTCCTAAATCCAAATCATTTTCCTTTATTTCCTACCTCCGGGGTGATTTCTTCAACATATTTTATTGGCTTGGCTTTTCTCCAGATTCTACCCTTCCACAAACAGTCATTAGCACTTTTCCTTCCTTGGAGCTTACCTTTTGGGTTGTCATTTCTTCTCCTTCACCCTTTCCAGCACACAGCTGCCCTTCCCTTTTCATTTAATACACATATCCCTTTATCTCAAAAAACCATCTGGGTCGGGTACCTGCTGCATGCCTTGCATGGTTTGCTGCAGGAACTGCAGTTGCTGGTCCTTGGTGAGGTTTTCTTCTGTTCGGAAAAGCTGTTCTTTCTCTTGTTTCAGCAGCTCCACCTCATTCCTGTAGGCATCCAGCTGCCAGCGGAGACTGTCATTCTCCTCTTTCAGAGCGTAGGCCTGAGCGGCCAGGGCTGAAGGGCAAACAACGAGTTCAAGTGAGTTACCTTCTTGCTTAGCTTGAGGGGGCCTTCTGTGGGAAAGGGAGTCTGCCGCCCACGTTCTTAGTGTTTGCACCAGCTCAGAAATAAAACCAAAATGCCTTATCCCGGTGCTCTCTATTTTATAGTCGGTATGCATCACTTCTCCTGGAATTTTTATCTATTCTGTTTGTCCTGTCTCATGTATGAATGTTTCTTATGGGTGCGGGATTAGTTCCTCCCAGATTCTTGCCCCTTCACCTCTCCCTCAATGCTAGATGCCCTCGCAGAAATTGCTCTGTGGGGCTAGGTGGTGACAACATTCACAGTTCCAGGCAACAATCATATTTACTAAATATTGTCTTCCCCCTTTCTACAGGATTGCTTGGCTCCTTGGAGGGCTGCTTTCTTTCAGATAATCAGTAGTTCTACAGGTTGAGACATGCGGCAGCATCCCAGGGGAAGGAGGAATTTATATGCACACCACTCCTTCCTGCTCTACTGCTGGGACAAATTGCACAGATTGTTTTTCTCTAACTCCTATCAGAATGGGAACCTAGTTCCATCTGTTTCACCAACAAATTAAAACTCTTTTCCCCTACAAGGCTGAGTGGTTACTCCAATACCTCTCCCTGAAACCCCAAAATTCTCCATGTTTAGATTCAGACTTCATTCATATATCCATCTTATTAAGAAACCAAGACAGTTAACTCAGGGTCTCATGCATCTCAAGGCTTCAGAAATAGCTGAAACTGAAAAAGAGAACGAATGGTACAAAGCAAAGATTGAGAGTAGGAATCCCTTTTTCTAGTTTCCACCTTATTGTTTAAGGGTCTCTCCGAGAATCACCATAGCCTGCTGAGCACTCACAAAGTACCAAGAGCTTTGTATGAACTCACTCACTTCATCCTCCCATCAAGCCTGTGATGCCAGTGCTGGTCTTATCCCCATCCTTACAGATGAAAAAATGTGGCACAGAGAAGTTACATAACTTGTTCAATCCCTCAGAGTAAGTAGCTGAAAGCCTTCACACCCAGGCTGCAGGCTCCAGAGTCTCCACTCTCGATTATCATCGGCGCATGTGTGCTTACTTCTTACCAGGCTGTTCAAAACCAGTCTCACATTCCCCCACCTACTCTCCCACCAGTCTCCCTTTAATCTTCCCCCTCACAGAAAAGCCATTCCCCACTTTGCTAAGCAAGAGAAAAGTGAAAGAAAATTTGAAACGCTTGTTACCAGAAACTTCACACATGCAACTTCCAGTATGTCAGGGCATGGTGCAGGCCCACTGCACACCAGTGTGTCAGTGCACGCTCGTTTCCAGCCCCTGTTCCCCATGTCAGAAGACCAAATCAAGGTCAGCCTCCTGAGTGTTCTACCTGAGCATTACAGTTCCATGGTGATAAAGCTTTACCAAGGTGCTCTGAGACCACAGTGAATTCTCTCCTCAAATATCAAACATCAAATTATGTTAATAATAGTTTTACAGTTGAGTGTTTTACACTATTCCATCCTGCAAAATGATAATCTCTGTGTAGTACACACTGAACTACTAATCAGACAGAACACACAATTACCCAGAAAATCACCTACCTCAAGCCAGTAGGGATCAATTACTTAACATGCATTTACTTCATATTTACTCGTGCTCAGGTCTGTGTGGGCATCTCAGACCACAAAAAAAGGAGACAGTATATACCTCTTCTCTCAAAGAGCATGAAACCTAGTAGAAACTGACACATTTAAAAAGAAACTATTGCTTTCAAAGGAAGAAAGAATGGTGTGGTGTCTGGAATACAGTAGGCACTCGATAAATGTTGGTTGAATGAATAAATAAATGAGTCAAGATACATGACAAAAAAATGTATCCTATAGGATACAGTCCTATTCAGACTGAAGGAATAAAAGAGGGCTTTGAAAGATGAAAAACCAAAGAACTTGGGAAGGCTGTCTCTCAGTCAGGAGCCAGAGCACAGGCAAAAGCCCAGAGATGAAAATCAAAAGTAGAATCCTTGGGGCAAGATGGAGAGAAACTTGACCAAAAGGGCAAGTGTTTGTCTGGAAGCAGTGAGAGAAAGGTGATCCCTGTCAGGTGATGGGAGAAGATGGGGAAGGTTAGGTTCAATGGAGCGGCCAATTGAGAACCACTGACAGTGCTTGGGGTAGTGGAAGGACATGATGCAAATGGGATTTAGGAACATTAGTTTGGCAGTGGTGCATGGAATGAACTGAAGGCTGAAGAGAATGAATAAAGGAGATTTTTTTGGTGTATGTGTGTACAAAACCAAGTAGCAGGCACTTTTACAGTTTTCAGGGACTTAGTCATAAAATCAGAAATTATCCAGCACGTACTCAGCAGCATGAGCCAGTGCTTTTTAACATTATGCAGCCTAACAATGGATCCTGTCCACACCCTGAGATACCACCTCCTGACAGCTCCGTTTACCAGGCCATAAGGAAGTGGTTATGAGGAATCATTTGTGAGAGGGATGTTGTAATAGGGCAAAATCACAGAAAATGCAAATGATGAAAAAAGTGTTGGCACTACACAGGCACATTACTACATTTAGTAGCATTCAAAGACACTTAAGTCATTTCCTTAGGAAGCTCTATTTGGCCCTTTTTCAATTCAGAGTGGCATTTTTATTATCATAACTGATAGCAGGTGTTTGTGAAGAAATCGATTAGTATGCAGGGATGGAAATTACATTTTCCAAATGAATTGCATAGTCTGCAAGATATGCTGAAATCTGTGTAGCAAAATGTAAGCAGCTATAAAGCATGTGCCAGCAGCATTATTTAAATAAATTATCTGAACATAAATACATACAGGAAGTGTACCATCCATTATTTTAGGGAATCTCTTACAAACCTATGGAATGGCACTTCTGAGAGTTTTTATTCTTGGCTAAGCCAAGTGACCAGAGTGTGCCTGCCAAGCAGGATGTAATACTGTTTGCATTCCTGGAATACGAATGCAGTATCATTATATATATACACACACACACACACACACACACACAACCAGCTGTAATTCACCCACCAAAAAAAAAAATCAATACCATAGCAAACCCCATCAACATTTTTATAATTGGGGCACATAACTGATTTACATTCCTGATTAAATGATTTCAAACTTGATTTTTTTTTAAAAAATTTTTGTTACTCATGTGGCAGCAAGTAGTTATATTCAAAAGGGTGAGAAATTTTATGTTGACTCCATTTAGCTTCAGGCCACCTGTTTGTAAACATCACTCAGTGTCATACTGTAGCCCTGAATCTATTCCTCAGACAAGGCTGCCTGGAAGAGGCTATACTATGTTTCTTGGGCCAGAGCTCTAACAGAAAAAAATCCTAATAATTTCTGACTTAATATAATTTCTCAGTGTGTTAAAAATTCAGAAATTGGAAAGGGTAACTCTTTTATTTCTCTCTTTCTCTCTTTTCTCTTTAGTCCTTTCTGGAATACTGTACTACAGAGTTTTGAAAAACGTGTCATCAAGCTTCCATGATAAAATTTACCTTCTGAGATTGCACAACAATGGACAGTATGGTCCACTATCCAAATAAGCATAAGGATTTTTTAAAACATACAGTGTGAATCTTTTGGTAGAAATTCCTAAGGAGTGCACCAAGTGCCAGTAGATATAATATCTAAGAGACACTCCATGTGGATTACCAATTTCCAATCATAAAAGAAGAACAGAATTAGACACCTTACATGTAAACTGGACTGAACGTGATTAAATCTTTTTTTTGGTGATTTTAAGCATACTGCAGAATCTAGTGGTTCCTTTGGATTACCATCAATTATGTTAACCAACTACCTATTTATGTATTTATTGAGAAAACATGGCGAGGAGCTGTGGCATTCACAAGAAGCTTAAGGCCCGTACAGTCATCCATTTCCACTTAGTACTTTAGAAAAATTCTGAATACTGGAATTTTATCAATGGATCAAAAATGAAATAATAATATTGGAAAACTTTTGCTAGGCAAGGTAGTTGTACTTCAAAAATTAGCACTGGACTAATAAAGCAACCAAAGTGACACTAGTGTATAAAAATCAATCCAAAGATTGAACTGCACTGCTGAAGAAAAGGCTTTAAGGTATTGTAGGATCTTGTTATATTCTTTACTAGATATTATATAAACTATTATTCTTTATATTAATTATGGTCAAAGTGACCTCCTCTTCTGTCCCCTGTCTTACTGTGTTTCCATGGGAACAGATAATGGCATGCTTAACTTCTTTAAGTAAATAATCTGGTGAAAGCCTTGAAATCTCTTTTACCAGCCTGAGCCAGCCTCAGAAAAACAATTAGCAATATATGAAAAATGTAAGTTATTTTGGGTTATGTCCCAGTAAGCTGACAGTCTGTTAATATCTTTTTCATGCTCAGGCAAGATGTAACTAAATAATAAAACATTTTAACATATTGTTTCTAACAATATCTGTGTTTCTCCAGAACTGTTAGTCTTTGTGTGTTTGGGGAACTCTGTGTTTAACATTCCCGCTCCACTTTGCCAGATGTCCTCCTGAAATGCTGGAAGGACACTGCTGGACTGTAGCTTTCTTTCCCACCTGCAAAGAAAGTCTTTTTCAAGGATTTCATTGGCGGCTACCCAGGTAGGCAGTTGCACCGATAGCCCCTGAACACAGGAAGACGGAGGCGGGCTGAAGGCCTGGCACATGTCATCATGATATCTGTGTGCCTTCAACAGCTGCCTCCTCAGCCACAATCCTGCCTCCTGCTCCCCTATGAAAGGGAGCTGTAGTCATGGCCCAGTGACAGGGACTCTCTCCAGCTTCCATCAGCTTCTCTGCATTCTGAATCTTCCTGTGAGGTGCCTTGAGGCCTTCAGATGCAATTTTGTGGCAGAGACATCATCACACTGTGTACTCAAACTCATGCTTCTCATGTATACAAGCAGTGTTGCTCCTGAGAGGTGACTGCCCTAGAGGGTACCATGTGAGCAGTTCTCATCAATGGAGTGTCGTGGGGAGTGATGATGCCTTCTGCACAGTCCCTCATTCTTTGCCTGCTACTGGAATGAGCTTGGGTCTCTGAGTCACCACATGGAGGAAAGGTGCCCACAGTCCCAGCCTATCTGCCTTGGACTGTTCTGTGTCCCAAAAGTAACACTTCTGTTTTTTTGTTAGGCCACTGAAAATTTGGGGCTTCTTTAGATAGCAGCTGGTGTTACTCTAACCCAGTGTTCTCCAAACATTGGCCTGCATTACAAGCTCCTGGCAGGCATATTAGAACACACATTTCTAGGCCCTACCCTCTGAGTTTTGCAATTCAGTTTGTCTGGGAGGAAGCCCAAGAATTTGCATTCTTCCAAGTCCCCAGGTGGTACTGATGCTGCTGGTGCAGAGACTATATTCTGAGAGCAACCGCTCAGACTGCCACTCCTTCCATCCCGGTTCCTAAGTGGGGCTGTGGTTGGTTTGTTTGGAGAAATGCTTCTGAAAGGAACCACACGGTCGGCTTTCATTCTGGTTTTATTCCTTGATCTCCTTTTGTACGAGCCCCAGTTCCATGTTCTGCACCTGGTAAGGCAGCCCTGTTGCATCCCTGCACCCAGGTCCCATGAGCTCAGCTCTGCCCCGGTGCCCTGAGTACCTCCTATGGAGTTAGAAGATGTGGGCAAAAGGCACAGTCACTATTCTGTTTTCCTCAAATAACAGCAGCAGTAATAAGAATAGCAATAGTGGTAGTGACAGCTAATGACTTGTACCAGGCACTGTGCTAAGCATATTATTTACACAGTATCCTTTCACCCTCATGAAAACATGATATAGTAAATACGATTATTATTTCTATTTTCAAGATGATGGAACGGAGTTTCTGAGAGACAGAGGTTTCTAGTTGGAGGCTCAAGGTGTGGCTCTAGAACTATATTCCTCGATGTAATACCACCAGGGTAGCTTAGCTCCACGTAAGTGCTACCCAGCCCAGAGAAAGGAGGGAACCAGGGACCCTACTGTCATGGCTTGCTTGCTCCTAACAGAACTAAAACATTCCATTTCTGGCTCTATCTGGGGAGTGCTCTGCTGGAGAGAAACTCTACTACAAAAGCAGAGAGGATGATCCTATTTTAAAATAAACATACCTGTATTTTCCTCCAGACAAACTTGGGGATGATTTATGGAGAAGTTAAGTTCACCCTTTGGGAAATCTTGAGGCCTGGCTGGAACCCCTTAAGGATCCTGCTTTCTGCCCTGTGTCTCTCTCCTCTCAAACAGCCACACTGATACCCACTAATCCCAGAGCTCAAGAGCCTGAGTTATTAATAATGCTTTATTAATTTAAGGGAGTTTTGTCCACAGACCCATGCTGATCTCAGGATTCCAGAAGATGCAGTATGAGACTGTTCATCCCATCCATCTGAATTCACCTATGTTTGTTTTTTAAAGTATCTGTGCCTTCAGTTAGAATAAAGGTGACAGAAACGCCTCTCCTGTTGTGCTAACCTCCCATGAACTCTGTCCCCTGAGTCTACTCTGATTGGGCTGATGAAGGCCAAAGACAAGGACCAGTACCATGCTCAGAAGACCAATGGAGGCTCAGGATCCTTCATTGTTGATGACCTCATTCTCAATAGCTGCTGTTGCCATCAAGGCCTCCCAGTGGCTAGGCACAGAGCTAGAAAGCATCCTGGGATGACATCTGCTGACAGCCAGTCTTCTGCTGGAGAGCCTCTTATGATAGCAACCAATACAATTGATCTGTTTTTCAATAATATCTGTATAACCACTGAAGCAGCAATCTTCCTCAAATTGCTCACGGAAATTTCTTCTGCTACATTTTTGCAGGATTATTATGATTATAACTTAGCATTGACATAACATTTCATATGTGCAGTGTGTATTCGAATCTGCACATTAGCTATTATTAGGGAAAGCTAAACAGAAGAAGAATGCAGTGTCTATTTCCATCATTGTGTGAGGCCCCTGGCATGAGGGTAATTTGGAGAGTGCAGGTAAGCTAGATCCCGTTATTATGATGGCTTAATGTGAGTCTGGAGGAACAACGGGCAGCAGGTGACTCAGGAGAAGAAAATCCTCTGCTCCTCCCTCCATAGAGCTCTTCCTGAGGAAGAAGTCTGTACCAGCAGCAGAACTAGAAGGTGCTGCTCGGCTGCCGCCACTACGGAGGATTCACATCATGCCTTCTCACTTTTCCGTTTACATTATTATCCTCTGATCCATCCCACAACCATCCCCATTTTCCTCAGAGGAAAATAAGCAAAGGAAAGAGGCATGTTCACTTCTTCCAAAAGCAGGAGAAGTCTGTCATTTAAAACGCTCTTGAAGGATGCTGTGTCAGGTGAGGGATGCCTTCAGAGTCCTCTGGGAAACACATCAGAAGTATATGAGCTGAGCCCCCTACTCTAGGCCAAGCCGGGCACAGGGCGGGGAAACATGGCTCTCATCCCCTGCCCCGCCTGGCCTCGCCTCAGCAGCTCCCAGCCCAGCCGCAGGGAGAGCTACAGATACGGAATCTGGTGGGAGATGGTTAGAAGGGCGCCAGGAGGGGCCATCCTCACACTGTAATGGGAGTCACATAAAGGAGAGAAGGCTTCTGGCTGGAACATAAGAGCTGGGGGCGGCTCTTTCTGGAAGGCAGGGGTTGAGCTCACACGCTGAAGAGCTGAAGGGAAGCAGAGCAGGACTGCTGCACAGTGGACACTGCTTTACCAAAAGACCCAGCGATCTCCAGGAGGAGGTCCACGGCTGTGGAGGGAGAGGAAAGCAGGCAGGAGCATCTCAGGAGGGGCATTTCCCCCCACTCTTCCTTTTCTTTTGATTAGATTTCAGTTTTTTCACTTTTGGTCCCTATTTTGATTTCCAAGATTATAGGGTCATTTAAAAAAATCGAAAGCTTTAAAGATTCTTTTTCAGGAAAGTCAGACTTGGCTAAGCCAAGCTAGATCATAAAATGACACTAGCTTTCAGGAACAGTAACTCCTGCCCTGCAGACAGCACACCTCCCCTGGGTGTAGTGCTCCACCACGGGCTTTGCCCTGTGTGACTTTGTCCTAACTAGTAGCTGGTGTTGTCCAAAGACAGAAACTTTAAACAGCAATCCTTCCCTCCAAAACAACTCCTCTCATTTTCTCATCAGCCTGCAGTATAAAAGCAGTGACCACTTTTTCCTTCCGTCTTACGAATTTCCTTCCTTTTTAACAAACGGTCACTTCTAATTTTCATCAAGAAACTTTCCCCTTAAGAAGTGCTATATCCCTTCTCCTGCTCTACTCCCTACATGCAAAAACACACATGTGCACACACATGCAGAGTTATAGTAATATTTGAACTGGTGCTTCTACCACGTAAAACACGTCCACGCTACGAAATGTGAAAGGATGGCCGGCCCAAACCTAAGGTATCTTCTCAGTTCTATGCATTGCTGTTTGCGAGCAGCAGCACTTTTTGGTAAAGCTTTTATTTTATAATGCCAAATACTTGCAATAACAACAGTGGGCTGAACAGAAAACTTTTTTCAAAGGCTACTTCTGCTTTCGGTAAACCGTTAACTATTCAGACTACTAAGAGGGCACCAAGACTTCACTTTTATGCTTGGGCAGTGACTGTGCTTGGTCTGTGAGCCTCCTCCTCCCCACTGTCCTCATGACCAACATTGAAATTGACTCATGAACACTTACTTTTGTCTGGCAATAGGACAAAAAGTATCTGCATTCTCTCTAAATGTATAACCAAGGCAGGAGGACCCGGTATGAACAGTTGCTGGTATCTTAAGGTATCTGTACCACTTTGATAACTCTTAAATGAGAAACCCTGGACTCATCCCAGATGTTATGACTGAGTTTCTTGCATGGGGCCCAGGGATGTGCCTTTCAGCAAGTTTCTAGGGTGACTCTGATGGATGCCAACATTTTAGAACCACTTCCCTGAACTTTAGGGACCAGGTCCCCACTTTCTAATGCTTTCTTCATAACTTTCTTCTAGTCTTAGATTCATTTCATTAGTTTTTCATACTTGCTTTCTTTCAGCTTTTTCCAACAGCTGAAAAAAGCTTCTCTCCTGTTTACAACCCAACACAGCCTTCTGGGCTTCTCCGCCTCTGCCATGTCTTCTCGCGTTCCGTTCAGCCATCCGCCTGCTCCTCGCTGAATGCTACCTCCTGCCTCTCCTGGAATGACACTGTGACTGAATGCTTTCATAAATCCTACAGGCAGTGTCCCCAAAACACATCGTTCTCATCTGCTCGATGTTGTCGTGCATTACTTTTCTTTGCAGCCGTATGTCTGGAGAAAGTTTCAGCTATGGCAGGTTTGTGGCTGGCACCCAGGAGAGGCCAGGCTGAGCCTCTGGAACTAATTGCCCTTGACCCAGCGCCGGGACCAGCCTTTTTACTGTGGAAGAAGAGGCCTCTCCTGCATACACATGCTTACCATACCAGTCTCTAGATTTGCAGACGCTCTTCTCCTTGGTGAGTGGCCAGGCATGCCTGCTTCCCTCTCTCACTGCTGATGGATGAGCAAACAGTCCCTGTCTATTCTCCTGGAGGTAGAGAAAGGCAGGGACTCTGTCCCTGGTTTGTATCACCACTCATATCAGGCACCCTCCTCCCTGGCCCTCTCTTTTCAAGCCGCCCTTTTTTCCAATGAACCTGAGGATACTCCAAATGCACCCAGCACAGACATGTAAGGGGACTTCTCCACCTGGGTCTCACACGCCCCACTTAAACTACCTCCCTCTCCCTTTCGTTGCTCCTTTATCATTGCCTATGTCAGTCACTTCCGGACCACTACAGATTTTTATCCTTTACTCCATTTTTGTTTTCTTCTCATTCCTACATTTTATTACCTTACCTCAACCTGTTTTGTTCCTTCCTTCCTGCCTAATAGGTGGTAAAAGAGGTAACCCTTCTCACATCCTCACAAAAACAGTTTTTGCTTTATTCATTAAAGTGGTTTTGCATTTCTGATGCATATAATTTTTCAGGTAGCAATGTTTTATTTTTACCAGCACCTCCTTAAAAAGCCTTTGCAAGTGCTGAGATGCCAGTTAAGTGCTAGGTGACAGCCATCCATCCTCAGGTTACATGCCAGTGGTTTTCAATCCTTTGTGCATCAGAATCACCTGGGGAGGGTTTTAATAACGCAGATGCCTGGGTATTAACCTGTGGGCATTAGTATGTGTATACAGTTTCCCAGGTGATTCTCATGTGCAGATGGGGCCGTGAACCACACATTCATACCTTTTGCTGTTGCTCCCAACTGTCCACATTGCCACAGTGCCTCGTATTTGCAAAATGCCACAGAATCCCTTAATTGCTTGTTTCTCACAGCCTCACTGAGGAACTCCCAGGATAAGCCTCATGTCATTGCTGAGAAAGCTGAGGCTTGGGGAAGAGATATTATTTGCCAAGCCATGCCAGAAATAAAACCAAGGTACTTCAAGGGTCCTCTGACCTCATCTGCTCAAAGTTACTTCTTTTTTCTTGAGATAGAGTCTCGCTATTTGCTCAGGCTGGAGTGCAGTGGCACAACCTTGGCTCACTGCAACCTCTGCCTTCTGGACTTAAGCGATTCTTCTGTCTCAGCCTCCCATGTAGCTGGGATTGCAGGCATGTGCCACCACACCTGGCTAATTTTTGTATTTTTAGTAGAGACAGGGTTTCACCATGTTGACCAGGCTGGTCTGGAACTCTTGACCTCAAGTGATACGACTATCTTGGCCTCCCAATGTGCTCAGATTAGAAGTGTGAGCCACAGTGTCCGGCTTCCAAGTTACTTCTTTACTGTATTCAGTGACTCTAAACTCCCCCTGCCAGCGATACTGGTTCTCATTCGTAGAGGGCCCTTTCTCAGAGCCATGCTAACGATTTGGCCACCTAGATGGCCCTCTCTTCCAAAGACAGTATCAAAGTGAGCTTGGCAGTCCTCAGTCAGGCCCCGACAATGGGGAGGAAATGCAGAAGGAAGCCAAGGACTTATTTTCGGGATTCTCAGTATTTCAGTGATTTAGATGGCTCCTGTTCACATTCTTCAACTAGACATCATCACTTCTTTTTATCCCCTGAGTTTGAGGGCTACAAAATCTTGCTTCGACAAACTCAGCATTCGTCTTCATGGAGTCCTTGGGCAGGGGAAATGCATGTATTTTATAAACTGTCTGGATGGATAAATTATAGCAATTTTTCCCTGGGAGAGAGTTGTTCAGACATTAAAACCCTCTATATATTGAGCATGATAACCTTTCTCACATCCCCACAGAAAACAGTTTTTGCTTTGTTCATTAAAATGATTTGTTTTGTGTTTCTGATGAGTATAATTTTTCAGGTAGCTATGCTTTATTCTTACCAGAGCCTCCTTAAAAAGCCTCTGCAAGTGCTGAGGTGCCAGTTAAGTACTATTAATCAAACACTAAATGCTTTTAAACAGCTCTGCCTTTTTTTCTAATTGAGAAATAGAGCTGTTTGGGCAAGTTTACGAGGTGACCTTGATTGAATTAAAGAGGTCAGCGATGGAACAGACTTCAAACCCATCTTCAATAATTTTTTTAAAAAAATGACTTCCCTCCAATTAAGCAGAAATTAGCATAAAATATTTTGTTTCTGAAAGGTTAAAAGAATTCCTCTGAGAAGGCAGCTCTCTAGTTACTAGCTTTTTATTGAGCATGGGAAGTAAGGGACTATGGATAGTTTCATATAAAGTGCTTTGTTAACATGACACTGGTGATCCAGCATCAACTACAATATTCCTTAGGAGCCTAAATGTTACATAGAAGCGGCAAAAGTCCGTTTAAAATTTTATTTCCTATTTCAAAGTCCAAGAACCCAATGACTTTCAATTACTAAGAGAAAGAAAGAAAACTAAAGCAAGATATAATTTATCATTTGCAAAAATTTCAACCTAGTTCTACAGAAAAGAGCTTCAAATGTCACCTACTTCTTTACTCATCTTCCTGTTAGCCCCATCCCTCTCCTTGCCATATAGTCCCCCACATTTTAATGACCTGAAGGAATGTCACATTCTTCTTGCCAAAGAGAGTAACATGCAAAGTGTCTGATATATAATGATGGAAGCAGGATTCCAGAGAGGGGAGGAGGCGCCACACACAGGTGGTACTTTGGGGACTACTGGGTGTTTCTGAGGCACAGTCACCCTGAGAGAGACACACGATATAACATAGTGCTCCGTATCCCACATGTCTACCCCTGCCAACCTCAGAGAGTCAAGTGCACATGGATTATATATAGGAGAGAGGCACAGGAGTGCTAGAGAGAGAGAAGGGACCCTGAAGCCAGACACCAGCTATGAGGCTTGGGGCAAGAAACTAAACCTCCAGGAGACCTCAGGGTCCTTATCCAAAAAATGTAGTCAGTACTATGAGGATTAAATAATAAGGTTTTTTTCTTCAAAATGAAAAAAAAAAGTCCCCCAATAGATTAAAAATTAGTTCTTCCTGGTTTTACTTTCCTATGCATTTATTTAAAAAAATCTCGCTCCCCTACTATGTACAATGCAATGGGCTGGGCATTCTTTATGTGAAAGTTTAAGCTCTCACACTTCTTTATGTTAGAGTTTATCTACTAGTTTTTGGCTATGATTTTGGAGGGCACAGAGAGCAGATGTAAGGACCAGTGATTGGACACTATTCAGGGAAGAGCAGAACTGATGTGATGCTACGGGGATTTTTCAGTGTAGATAAGCAACCCTCTCAGATCCAAGTTTGAGTCTCAGTCTTTTAAGACTTTGTTAGCTATTCTTTCCCCTTTATCTGGCACTGTAAAGACGACAAAGGATATGGTCCCACACACACTGTGAGAAGTCACTGAATATTTGTTGCTTTAATTTTATCACCGCTTTGTATTATGACATTGTTTAAGACAATTTGTCGAGGCAGAAGACTAAGGATAGAGAAATGGATGGCTTTAGGACACTCAGTAGATTAACTACACTAGCAAAGCCTAGTATTGCAGGTGGAGACATTTCATAAACAACTGACTGGTAAATCACTACAAGAAGAAAAATAAAATCTCTCATCCTACCTCCAAAAGATTTGCCAAATATATGTTGTAGATTAAGTTGTGCCTGAAAACTTGTAATCACAAAAAAATCACAAGTATCCAATACAAACTTGTGATATTTATTCAGTAGCTCAACTGATCATTATTTGGGGCTACCAAAATTCATTTTTCTCATGAATTTTTGCCTCAGGACATTGGGGAAAGGAAGAAGACATATTACTTCCAAGATCTCTTCCAGATCAGAATTTCCCTGAGTCTGTGAATCTCAATAGGATTGATATTACCGTAGATACTGTCCCTCAGACTCTTATTTTTAAGATATATTGAGAGGTACATCTCATAAAGAAAAGCCTCGGGAACAGAGAAACAGGGAGAGGCACTTCAATAAGTCTTGAAATTAGATGGGGAGTCAATAAACTGGTGATCTTCAGGTAGGCTCTCCCAGACCCTGGGGGTGCAGAGAAAACACAGGATGAGATGGGAAATCAAAGGGCTGATATTGTAGCTCAGATCATTTCACATTTACCATCAAGCACGTGCCTGTGGTTTGAGAAATATCTTCATTTTTCTCTTTACCTTTTTGGGGACTTATGAAATGGAAAACATGGGTTGTGACAGTGTGTATGTTACCAAAGGAAACACATAACACAGCACTGAACATTCCCTATGCACTTCGCCTCTTCAAGCTATTTCCTTTTCTTCTTGTCTAAAGCTATACAGTGGCCTCTGCTTTCAGGAAATGTGTCACTCAATTAGCAAATGGTTGGTACCAATTTCCTGAATAATTTTTAGGGGTGGCATTTCTGTTGAGATAGGCTTAAAAAGAGTTTGCTGGGTGCATTGCCTATGTTCAAGCCAATCTCCTTCTAGTAGTAGAAAAATACAGAAAATGATGGGAGGCCAAGCAGAAGCCCCAGTTGGCTTCGTCTGGATTAACATATTAAAGTAAAAAGCATCTCCAAGCTACCTTTGCCTCCAAAAGGCATTATGGCACCATGTACACTGAAGGCACTCAAAATCCTTGGTCGATTTTATTTGGTTATTGACTCTTATGATGTCACTGAAGACATTTGAAAGAGATTCTAGAGTCTTTTCCCCATAAAATTCCCTGGTGCCATAAAAGAGTCATTAACCTGAAAAGCAGAAAGCTAGTATTGAGCCCTAGACTTTCCATTTACAATCCTGGGTAAATAACATAACTTCTCATCATTGTCAATCTCGCTATGGGTAAGAACTCAACATTTCTGCCTGGTTTAGAACTTTAATTATTTCTTGGATCCATTATTTAAAATTTATATCAATATGATTAGCTCTTAGAAAAGGAAATTGTAAGATTATGTGGTCTGGGAAGGTAAGCATATTATGGTGAGTTAACTGTGGAAATTCCCTAATTTAAAGGAAAAGAAGGCCATTCAATAAACTGTCATTATCTGATACTAGTTACCATTCTTTATTTTTCTTGACTTTCCAGAATGACTGGAAATGTCTAGGTATTATTCCTCAACCAACATGGATTTTTTTTCATAGATTCTCCTAGGTAATTTATAAATTAATATTTATTGTAGTTTTAATTATTTAAATAATACATGCACATATTGTGGACATTTTTGATTTGCACAGAAAAAAACCAAAAATCACTTGTAAATACACCATCTGTTGATAATCACTCTGAATATTTTGACCTATATCCTCACAGATTTTCTCCTAACATAAATTGTGAATATAACACACATACACAATTGAAATTATTCATATGGGAGTTTGTAACTGTTTTTATCATTTCACGGTATATTAAGAACCTTCTCTCATCCCATTTATATAGTCTAAACCATGGTTTCTTTCAAGACTGCTCATGGATATACCATTAACCAGTACCCTAATGTTAAATGTTTACATGTTTCTAAACTAATTCTGATAACTGAAAATTTAGGTAACTGCTTTGAGCTGCAATGACCAGCATGCACCAAGTAGAAAGCAAGGGCCTTTGGGACACAGCAGCTCTAGAACTTAAAGGGGGCACATTAAAGACCCTGCAACACCCTGCCTGAAACACTGTGATTAACAGACTCTGTATTACAACTTTTGCTCCCGAAATGTTTCTTCCTACTTCTCTGCTAGTGACGGGAGTCTAAAATAAAATTTTCCTTCTCTAGCCACTTCCTAGAAGGCTTCACAAATTGTGTCCTGGAACTAGGGGGAAGAGTTGCTGAGCTCTTGCTCCCTCTTTGATATCAAGAACATTCAATCAAGTGAAAGAGAAGGGTCTCTAAGCCATTTAGGGGAGAGCTTACTATAATAATAATTTCCTATAAACTTCAATTTCCAGGGCTAAGTATAAGTTAGATCTCCAATTTCCTATTCTAAGAGCTAATCATATTGGTATAAATATTAAGTATCATATAATGGCAAGTGGAATTTCCAAGAAAAGGAAGGAAGTAATTTTTTTGTATTAGTTATGTGACTCTTAACTACATATGGTTAACTAGAATTCCATAAGACATCGTCCTGTCTTCACTTTCTGTGTTTGTGTAGTATACCTAGCATCTTTAAGTCTTTGATGAACGAAGTTTATGTGCAGCAGTGTTAGGAGTCAAGGTAGAATAGTTTTATGTCATCTACTGTGTTTTGATGAACAATACAGTATAAAAGCAGAGAATTCGGACAATGATGATCATAAACAGCACATCACAATGCTAAGAGGCTGGTAACAGTGTATGTTCTATATGGCCTAGTATCGATTCTTTTAGCCAGTGTCCTACTTTAACAGTGTTATAGTCACATTTCAAGATTTCAGATGGAGAGGTAGAGAAGAAAATCAACAGATACTATTTTTCCACTACCAACTGGCCTACATACCTATAGCTTCTCTGCCATACTCATATTCAAGGGACCTAAAAGATGCTTTTAGAAGGTCTGATCCAGTTGCTATGCTTTTAATAACCTCAGGAATCTACTCTGACCACCTCAAAGATTTTAGCTTCTACTCTCAAAGGTCCACAGGAAAGAGCCTATGATCCAGGAAGAATACAAACTTATTTGTTCTCTATTTTCCATTTCATCAATATATAAAAAGAAAGCTCTTTAAAAAAAGATCTACCTATTACCCAAGGACTCTTGTCTGAAACCAAAATCATGGAGAATTTTATTACTGAGCCTTAAAAATACACAAAAAAAATACTTATATAGTTAACTGTGAAAAGGAAAAATTTAGAAGCCAAAACAATCTTCTGTAATGTTATAACACAATTTTGTTTTCTTCTTTATTCGTTATTCTTAGTCGTTAGGTTTTCAAAAATGACCAGGTATTACTTTTATAAAAATACAACTTTTATTTTTTTAAAATGTTACATGCTGCTAAGGCGCAATGGAGTGACCTACTGAAAGTGTTTTCTATAAGCATCTACTAGAATCACAGGTAAGCACTTGACAAAATTCATCGATGTTTTAAAGGATGATCCCTTTTTCATAACCAGAGATTTCCACGTATTGCTTATAAATGAAAAGGGAAAATCGGGAACAAATTATATTGAAGAATTCTCTACTGTGTTTAGCAAAGAACAACAACAACAAAAAGCTTACAAACTTACCCAGATTCTGTCATCTAAACTCCTTCAAAAAATATCCTGATTTTTTCTAGAAGTTGTGCAAACCGCACTTAAATTCCAACAACACTGTGTTAATTTTGCTCAAATGCAAGCTGAAAACATATTTTAACATCCTGTCAGAATGAGATACTAAGAGTGTCGATAAAATGACACTAAAATAAATGTAAATTTAGATTTCTGTTACAAGTGGCTGCTTGGCTCTGGGAAGACGTTAGGTTGCTATAGTATTTTCCATAGCAACTTTGCATCTTATTACATAAATATTCCCTCAGTGTCCTTAAAGCCTGCTACAGAAACAGGATTAAATCTACTCTCCTATGTAATGATCCTGCATCAAACCTTACCAGAATAAAATGCCCAGAAAACGTAATAAACTGTAATCTAGATAATGGTGTTTCTGGCAGTCAGTAAGCATCAGAGCACTTTGGGCTGCATGCAGGGGGCAGTGCGGTGACCCTGTGCTGCTCCCTGGCCATGTGTCTTAACCTTTCCCAGGTCAGGCTCTTAACGTTTCCTTGGTGGCTCTCCCTTTCTGAAGGGTGGTTGCTAATGTCCTCATTCTTTTCCTCTGCCTGCCAACTGCCCATCAGCCCAAGCCCTCCACCAGGCTCCAGGGACTCATGGTGCTAAGAAAGAAGCCAAGGCCTGACAGCAGCTGGGAACATGCTGGGTTGTCACACAGGAAACCTTGGGGAGATCCCACCCAGCTCCAAGCTAGGATCCAAGAGGTATGGATTGTTTAAGAACTTCGGCTAGGCCTCAACTGAGTTTCATGGAGGTGCGGCACCGTTGCGTAGTTAAGAGTATTAGGGCAAGTCTTTGGTCCCCTAGACACCAATGTTAGCAACACAGATCAATCTTACATAAAATTCCAGATTATGGAAAGTTTGTGCATATATGAGAGAGACGTCAAGAATCATACCATTGTTAGGTGCTACATAAAAATAGGATTATAAGGGGGCTAAGCTTAAAGACAGTTTAGTCTCCAAGTGTGAATTTACAAAACAAACACAGTCTGGTTGGGCAGAAGGCGTGTTTCCATTGAAATGGAATCTTCTGCTACAGGATCAATTTAAATAGCATCTGTTTTACTGAATTTAAAAGGTGAAGCAATTTACAAAAAAATTTTTTCTACACTTTTCAGAAGCATATCCATTATGTAAAGGGAACTGTAACTGCTCACGAAATTAGGGAACTTAAAAATCCACCCAAAATAAACATTTATTTGAATTCCTTGGGCAAGAGTACGAAGATTTTAAAAAACATAAAAAGGAAAGAAACAGAAAACCTTTGACTCCTTTGCAAATGCAACTCTGTTTACAGTTTAGGAAGAAAGCAGGCTACTCAGCCCTCCTTGAAAGATTTCTTTTACCATCTTTAAGCCACATTAGTTCTGATTCACCACATTTCCTTGTTTGGCCTCCTTCGGTTACCAGAAGAAAAAATGCTCTTCTTTGATTCCGTGGTCACTGATGGACACACCCCACTGCTCTATTTCTCTTTTAGGAGATAGTGCCCTGGGCTGTCATTACATGTGAAAATAGCTTATCCTTCTGTGCTTCCACTTGACACAGACACCCTTACTCTTGGGGTCTGCTGGTACCTGGAGCTCAGATGCTGGCATGTGGCCCCAGACTGAGCCATCTCACTTTCAGTGTCTGAATTCTCTTGTCCCTCTGCCAAGTTCTGAGTCAATCTAGAGTGAGCCTGCTTTAGGTTACATTCAGTGCTTCCTAAATGTAAGTTTCTACCAGCTGTGAATGACAAAGTCCTTTTCAGTTGGCCCCTTCAGTCAGCTGCCGCACCCTGGTCTGGTATTCAGTAACCCACTCCTTCTTCTGTGCCCAGGCAGGTGATGTGGTAGCAGTGAGCCTCTTCTCAAGACTGTGCCTGATTATATTCTCCTGATGGGCATTTTTAAGGATCTTTCAGAAGCACTACCATGCAGAAAATACTTAATCAGAAAAAAATAGGTTGTCCTGCTATTCAAAGAAATCAATGGGATGGTCAGAGAGAGCCCTATTAGTATTTATTACTATTTTAATGTAAAGCTTCCAGCTACATATATAACTATTCAGATAGGCTAATACTGCTAGTTCCAACCGAATCTAATTACGAGTTCCTAAGTTGATTTAGTGGCTGAAAGATTTGGAAAGTCCTTGTTTGACTTCTTAGTGAAGTTAAAAAAAATTCCTTCGTACCTATATTATGGTGAATTTTCATGAAAAATTGACAACTCAGAAGGCATTCTTCGTAATTAAGAGCATCTGCTCCTATAAAGAGCTCAGAGTTTAAATGAAATGCTGTTAAAATTCAAAAACATTTGTTTGTGTTTTATGGAATGGTATAATGATTGTCTATTGAGCAAGGGACTTCTTAGTTTCACTCTTCTAAAATTTGTGTTCGAAGTACATTCATCAAATAGTGGGTGAAGTATATACACTATGTAGTGATGTTCACTTTGGTTTATACTAAATTTTATTTACTGGCTTTAGGACATACCTAACATTAGAATTACACTTTTTTAACTTAAAACACTTTTTTCACTTAAAACACCCTGGAGGACAGGGTGCCCTGTATCTAACTCTCTGTGCCCAGGGTCCACAGCATCTTGAACGTACAAAATGTAGATAATCAAAACAATGCCAGACTATAGCTCTCTGGGCCATGGTCTGTTCACTATGTGGCACTGAATTTTGTGTGTATAAAGTTCTGAACATTTTGTTTGGACATGCCTCTTTATACTTGCCATTTCAATTTATCTAGAACAAACGCTCTCAGGGTTATCATCTTCCTATCAACTTCCGGGACAAAGGAAACAAAAACATTCAGATCAGAAGAAGGGGAATATGAATTGAAGTCCACAGACTTCTACTGATTACTTACTTGGGGAAAAGCTTAGGGCTGGGTGTTGGAGGATGACTAAGATAACACGCACAGTTCACACTTACTATTTACTAGATTCTCAACACTCCAAGTGAAGTCAGAAGTGCCTTACATGCATTGACTCATTAACTCTCACAACACTACAATGTATCGGGTTTTGCTGTCTGAGGCCTTACAATCTAGGACAGACTTCCTCTTTCCTTTCTCCTTTTTTTAAAATTTCTTGTGAACACTGCCCTGCCTAGCAGAGTCCACCTGGAGGGAGGAAGGGAGTGGAAAAGGGTAAGGGAGAAGGAGAGAGGGAAGGAGGACAGAAAGAGAAAAAGGAAGAACAGATCTGGATTTTAAAGTTTGGCTTCTCTTCAGTAGGAGGCAGACTAAACAAAAATAAATTTGAATTGTTATCAAAAATTATCTTCACAGGCTTTAGAGCAGGATGCTGATCTTCTTGAATGAATGCTTCAATAAATCTGTCATCATTTTCAAATTTATTAACAAAATTCATTTTCATTTTTTATCAGCATCTTATTTTTGCTCCAGTGAACTCCTTTTCCCCTTTAAGATTCAACTGATGAAGAAAAGTGAACACCCCACCCAGAATTCTGTTGTGGGTATTGGAGAATTATAGCTAAAGACATATTGCAAATTATTATATGTGGTAAAAAAGCAAAAGTACAATGAAATATTCTTCATATGCAAAACAGCAAAGATATATTGAAACATTTTGATTATTTTTTTTAAAAGTAAACCCTAGCTATCATACAAGTCCTTACATAACAAATTATGCCTTCTCTAAACACCAAACAAGTCAATTCTTTCCATCTCCTCCCTGCCCCCCAAAATAAAACCCATTACAGGGTAGTTTTTGTCTGAGTATGGAGATGACAAGCAAAGCTGGCCCTGGGGGACCAGAGATGGCACAGGGAGGTGACAGCTGAAGGATATTCTATTCTGGAATTTCCAAGAATTCCTGGGTCAGCGACTACCCAGGAGGTCTGAGGCAAAATCCCACTGTTGCAACAGAGGGGAAATTTGGCAAGGGATTCCTTAAAGGATGGAGAACTGAATTCCATTTCAGCACTGGCAATTCCCCTGTTAGTGAATTAGAGTGGTACATTTTGAGAGGACTGCTTCTATGTAGGTGACTGGCAGATGCAAATGTGTACCTAAAAATGAGCGATGTGCCACCTAAGGAGATACCGCTGGAAGGTGTTTCCCTCGGGCTACGGCCTCCATCCTTCCCCTTCTAGCAACAGTTAGCAGGGATTTGTCTGAGGTTTGAACAAAAGACCAGATGGGAATTCTTGCTGTCAGGCTGTGTCCCCAAATAAGCAGGGCTGAAAAGAAAACAACTGCCTGCCTTTGGGCCAGATCATCAGAGCCCCGTGGAATAAAAAAGGTTAGCTGCCTTCCTTTCCCTTTAATCAGTCCTGTCCTTTCTTCAGAAACCACACGCCATGATCTCTGGTCCATCTCATTTTGAAAAGTACGAAAAGACTCTGAACTCCTCAGGGCCTGGCATCTGAGCTCCAGTTCTTTCATCTCTTCCCTCAGAACCTGGTACACAACATGCCCTGCTCTTTGCTCATTAATTCTGCTGACCAAGTAACAAGACTGGTGAAAGTGTTTTGAAAGTTCAGGCTCTACTTCATGCTCTCATCAGATGCCTGGGGAATAAACCGAGAGAGGTGTCGGGAGAGCGGCCGGCCCTGATCCTATAGGCATGTACGTGTTGCAAGACCACGTCAGTGAGCGTACCATTCAGAATCATCATCATTATTCTGGTCCTATCCTAAGCAGACTATGAAATTATATACAATTCTTACACGAGAAACTGACAAGCTATTTAAAAAGAAACATCACCAAAACAAACAAAAAGCCACAGGTTCAAATCAGAACTTCTGACTGAGGCAGCTCTTTTCTCCTACACCTACCTTGTCAGGATATTAAGAATCCAAGTTTCATGTCAACTTGCCCCTCAACCAGAGGCTTCACAAAGGATGAAAGCGCTTTTGACAAAAAAATTTATTTATTTGAAGATCTCGTTGACTTTAAGAAACTCACACAAATCCTTGATTCCCTTCCTTTGCTATGTGAAGGTTTGGAGGATAGAAATCTTGTGAGGAAGGTGGTCTCCTCAAATAAACAAACCTGAGAGTAAAGCAGTCCTGAGGAATCTGATATGGGCTTAGTAGGAGACATACATCATTGACACATAAGTGCTAGGTTCATTTTTCAGACAAAGGACATACGGCTTCAGAAAATAGTGGCATAGTGCTGACTTGTACACTAAGCTTCTGGAAGATTAAAATGAATGGACTTTAAGGGTGAAAGGGAAACTCTGTAAGGCAGTGGTACTCAAACTTTGGCATGCATCAGAATTCCCCATAGGGCTTAAATCACAGATTGCTGGATTTCACTTGCCCACACCGCTGCACCAACTAGAAGTTTTTGATTCAGTAGGTCTTGGGTGGGGCCCGCTAACTTACATTTCTAGTAAATTCCTAGATGGTGCTCATGCTACTGGACTGAGAACCACACTTTTGAGAACCACTGCCTGAAGGAAATTAAAGCCCTTTCTATACATGCCTGTATGCAGGAGCTTTTTCTTATGATCACCACTCGCACCCCTGACATTCTCTTCTACAGTCCCAGAGAAACAGCACATCCTGACCACTTTGCGGTCTTGGTGACTGGATCCTTTTGGAATCTTGATTTTGGCTTCTTAATAAATTAACAAAGATCCTTGATTCCTGGTCACCCGCAATCTTTCTGTTAAAGAGTCTATAACAGATGTGTGTTTTATTCACTTGAACACATAAGGAGACAGATCAAATCTATACCATCTCTGTCATTTTCTTTTTTGGCAATCATGGCAATGACGGTTCTTCCTAGGTCCTTTAGACAATACGTTTCCACTCAGACAAGCAGTCTTCCTTGGTGTCTCATGTTCTGAATGAGCTTTTCCCTTGCCTGCTTTTATAACATCAATGGATTTATATATAATTCAATGAGAGCCTTTTAAATTAGCATCTCCCATTAGACAAAGCACACCAAGCAAGGTTCTCTCTAAGCTTCTCTTCTTTTTACAACCCAAGGAGTGACACCCCTAGCTTGATATCAAATGGGGCCAGCTTTTTAAATACAGATTAGGTGAATGAAGATTTATGGGAAAAGAAGTCTAATTCTCCAGCATCTTGGCTCAGAAGCTAGAAAGCTTCTTCAAGGGATTAAACAATTCCCGTGTAAGAAGTACACCGACTAAAACCAAATTTTATCCGTATTTTAGCAACAGCTGTGGCTGCCGTGCTCTGGAAAAGGATTTTTATGGAAATAGGCAAACATCCCCGAAAAAAGGCATAATGGCCCCAGATCTACATATGGAGAAACAAGTGGAGCAATTTAAATCACTCTGTTCCTAAGAAGGAGTTTAAATTTCGATTAATAAAAAGCAAAGTCACTCAAAAATGAAAGTTTAGTATAATTCAAATAAAAGTGAGTTATAGGGCCATTTCCCAATACTTATTCCCCATCTGAGATTTGGAAGATCATTATGATGCCTCATGGTCTGTGGCAGTTATTGGCATTACCTGATTCATCGACTCTCATTTTTTTTGTAGGGCTGTCACAGTTCTCATCATCAGACATTTCCATTTCTTCTTCGCGGCGGATGCCCATGAGCTGCTCACTTTGAGCATTCCGGAGCTCCTGCAAGTAGAGGATACCCAAATGTCAGAGTCATAGGCACACAGGACTTTCCCCAATGGTCTTTGGGTGTATATAACTGACATATTAACATTTAGAATCCAAAGGTTTTATCTCCCAAATATAGCCTCACCTAACCTAAAGGAGGTTCTGGAGGGTACGGGGTAGAGGATAGACCAAGGTCAGGCTGAGATTAATCCCTGCTCACCCATGACTAATTAAGGGCTCTTCAGCAAATTATTTAATCTCTCTTGAGTCTCAATTTCCTCATTTGTACAAAGGGGATAACATCCACCTAGCAGAGCTGCAAAGACTACATAAAAATATCTGTTACATGGCTGGCATATGTACAGTAAGGACTTAGAACTTATGGTTAAGAACATTAACAGTGGAATTTTAAAAAGGACTGTTCTACCACTGACCCCCTGTGTGTGACATTAGAAAGAATTCTTCATCTCTATTAACCTAAATTGCTCACTGGAATATTATGATAAAATCAGTTTTGAGGATGAAATGAGTTAATGCATGTACAATAGTATCATGCCAGACACTGGGTTTGCTAAGTTGATAATGCTGGAAATTATTATTTCTCATGCAAACATGGTGCCCCTGCATGTGTGTATGTGCACATGTGTGATCACATACGCACACATATATGCACACATACACCATTCGGATAACTAAATTTAAAATTAGTAAGATGTTAGAGAACAAAACACAAACAGATGCCTTTTCTTTTGTGCTGCACATGGTTATGTCAGGGTTATTGTTTTTGTTGTTGCTTTAGCATCACGTTTAGAGCCACAGATCTTAAGATCACATCTTACTTTCTCCACGTATTGGGGAGTGACTACAATCAAGTTATTTAATTTATTTGAGACTTTGTCTATTCACTCACAAATGAGGAATAACAATACAAGGCTGTTTGAATGCAACAGCATTTGTGAAAACTCATGGTAAAGAGTAAATAATTATACAGTAAATTTCTTACTACTGTGCCTAAAATCAGGACATTGTAATCACTTATGCTAAATATTTATATTATTTTGTATCAAGCTTTATCTTACATATTTGTGAATCCTTCCTTATTCATTCTGTTCTCTTACATGTACTGTCTTCAGAAATACCTAAAACGGGAAAGGCTCCCTTATTTTTTTTCCCTCTGTAAAGTCTCTAAATAAAAGTCAAAGTTAAAATAATTTCGTTTTATGATCAATAAACATATGAATAACAATAAAAGTAAATTATTACACTTAATTTATTAGTGGTGTGACTTTAAACATGGTTCCAGTGCCCATTTGATGGACACGCATATATCACACTTCATGTTATGGGTTCTCTCAATTCTTTACTCTCCTTAGCTCACAGATTTTAACTACAGCATGATGGAGAAGAAATTATTTATTGCTAACAGCATTTGAATGATCAACTGTGTACCCTGGAAATCACCCTTGCAGAGGACAGGGAAGGGGGAAAGCAGAGAGACAAGGTCTGGGGTGGGGTGCAGGGGCACCAATCACATCACAGGGCAGACCTAAGAGGCCAGAGGGACGGCAGACAAGGCCTCCTTAATTGATTATGCCACCCAGAAGAAAGAGGTGCCAATTCCATGTTAAATAACACCATCAGGCATTGGAGGCGGGTGTCACATGTGATTAGTGGGGAAATTTTTAGGCTGTGGACAGCTAATTTTTCCACTGACAAAGAGCCCAGTTCCCAAAGAGGTGGCCTGAAAACACTTGAAACAAGGAAAAGTCAGGTGGAAAGAATAAATGAGGCTGAAAGGGCCTGCTGTTTAGTCCCTACGATTAATGACACACTGTCATATGGTAGTTGTTCTTGTGGGAAAGGGTGGTGGAAATGAAAAAAAAAAATTGAGGAAAAAAAAAGCTGAGGGTGTTTCCACAGGGTGCCTCCGGTTCAGCATTAAATCACTAGTACACTCTAATAAATCTGTAGAGGTGTTGCAGATAATTAACAGATGCTGTACATTGGAATGTGGGAAAAAATCAAGCCAATTATCAAGCTTATACGCAACTGAGAAATCATCCACACTGTTCAATTATCAACTGGTATTTAATCAATTAAGTGACACGCGGGAGAAAAAATCACAGCTAATTTAGAATTCTGTGTCCTAATGTCTATCAAAAGAGGTGGGCAGAGTAGCAGGAAGGCACAAAGACCCTTCGCAGGAACACCTTTGACACTCGCGCTCCCTCTGCCCCTCTGCAGCATTGCTTCTGCCTCCTAGTACCAAGCAAAGCAAGCAGGCTTCCTTAGACCCGCATGGAAGCCTTCACACGTCCTGCTCTCCACTCTACCGTGGGAGGAGGCGGGGTTAAGCAAAGGTGAGAAGTTGAGACAGATGTGGTGGGAAGCTTGATTCAGATCAATAAGTGACATTTGCTGACACATTCTAATGATGGCCTTTGTATGCTCAGGTTTATTATCAGGCCACCAACATTCCTTTTAATCATGTTTGGTTTTCATGTGAAGAAATAAACAATTCACAGGCTGGTCATTCCCAAATCTGAATCGTCATTTATGGACTCCAATTTGTATTTTCATAACCCTCAGTTTGTATATTGCATCACGAACAGAGGACTCTTTTTTAATCCTGAAAATCAACCTGGACCTGGGTCTTAGGTCAGAGTCAGGGAGAACATCAGGAAAACATCCTTCATTTTTCTGGCCCCTGAAAAATTAGAGAGAAATCCCACCTCTTTCTTACTCATAATCCTGAACAGAAAAACAGAACTGTATCAGTCACCCACCACCTTAGGCATTAGTGAACAAAATAAAAAATGTCCTTCTTAACAATAAATTGCACTAGCATTTTAAGTGTCACATTATTGTGAAGTCATTCGGTATTCACCATAATAACAGTGATAATAAAGAATTCATTTGGTATTCATGTGGATGTTACATCTAGTGCTATTGGTATTCAACTGTAATTTAGCATTAGTTAATGGGCACTTAAAATGCTACTCAAATGATTGATATCATAGTACTCTGTGGTTCCTTAAACTCTATATAAAATACTTATTTTACAAGTGTGAGCCAAAATCATTAAATAAATAAACCTTACCTTTCATAAGTTTGGAATTTTGAAAGAGGGGAATATCATTTAGAGAACTTTAATATTAACATGCTAGAAATGGAGAGGCATCCAAATGAAAAACGTTCTTTCATTAAAAAAAAGAAGCAAAGACAGTATACTTACTTTTAAAGTACAGGTTCAAAGGGTACACTACTCTGTGGAGTTAAAAGTAACAGCTGGATGACCAATGACTAATGACACATTTTGGTCCTTCTAGGTGACTATGAGGTCAAGTTCTAGACTGTTCTCTTGGGGGTAGATACTCACACTTCACACATGCATGAATGCCGACAGGTGGACCCAGCTGGCCTAGATATTTACTCCCCTTACAACATTGGCTCTGGGGAGAAGTGTAATAGGACTTAATGGCTAGCATAGGGGACTAAGATGTTGCTTAGGATGAGAAAATATGGACAGAAAGTTGTACTTGTCCAAAGAGCAAACTGTCAGCATCCTGTAGAATACGAAAAAAAAAAAAAAACCCTCTGTATTTAAAAGCCAGTTTTCTATTGTAAGTTATATTTTTCTTCAAAATAATTTGCTAGGCAAAGTGTCTTGGTTTACTTCTGAGATCTTTACTATGAATGGGAAAAATTATTTTCTCCCATAGCAGGGGAGAAAAACCACTCTGTTCTCATAAGTGTTAAGTCAGCTGCTTTTCTGGACAAGGAACAAATCTCAGCTGCATTTGGGGCTGACAGTGAGACCAGACAATGGCAGGCAGACTGCCCACTGTAACAGAAACCATCATGGCTGCAGCCACGCTATTCTCTGCCAATCCAGCTGTGTGATGGTGGTTAAAAAGTAATAATAAAATCACCAACCTCAGAATGCTTGCGCCAAATGTCTATGTTCTTGCGCTGGGCTTTCGAGAAATGGTCCCAAGCTTTTTGTCTGGTAGAAGCGTTGAAAACGGCCACAATCTGCTCAACTTTGGTGAACAAGGAAGTCAAACAAGACAAGTAATTTATGTTGTGATCACTATAGGGAAGCAAAGCAAAGACACTAGGAGTCTATGGATGATGTCACAATAGAAACAACATCATCAATATCCATCCAATTTGTGCCTTTCGTACTTACATTTTAGCAAGGTTGGGGATGTCTCCCTTCAAGTCTGCCTCCATAACTTTAGGTTAAAACAGATTCTAGGTATGACTGGGAAAGGGTATGGGCGTCTACTTCCAAGCATTCTTTAGCTGTTGTTTCAATATGTGATTTGGTCTGTCTCTATACCTAGATCTACAGATAGATAAGACACTGGTGTTGGCATCCAGATAGACAAAGTACTGCCAGAGTTGAGTATGGAGAAGTGAAGCCAGGGAGAAGTGGCTGAATGAGGAAGAGCCAATCATATATCATTTTTCCTTTTGGTCTCTATCTCAAGGACTCAATCACAGTTCTCTCAAGACATTATCGTGTCCGAGTTCCGAGCTGGGACAATAAATAGCCATGCCATATCTCCCCCTCAATCTCAGGGGATTATTCTTCCTCTTTGGCTCCTTTTTCTCCCCCTGCTGTACTGACTGCTGCCAGCCCTCCAGCCCTCTGGCAGGGAACAGGAACCACAGCCTCCACTTCAAGACAGACCAAAGCTCACCCAACCAGCGGCACTGGCATGCAGGTTTTATTTCAACCACCATAGGGCGCCCTCCATGGCTCCTCATGATCACATTCCATTGTCACTTTCTTAAGGCTCTGGCTCCCAAACCACTTGAAGTTCTAACTTTACCATCTTGACTTAATTTAGCACTTCTGCTGCTTCCAGACCTGGTGCTACTGGACTGGAAAATGTTGAGAGGTTGTGAACAAAACTACCTAGACAAAGGCATGGGCACTTAGTAGTGGGTGTTAGGGGTGGGGCCAACTAACTAGACTTAATCTTGCTTAAACAGTTATTGATCCAGTAAGCATGAGATTAAGGAAATTAAAGCACTGAATTAATCATACGATTAAAACTAAACTTCTAAATTTTTAGTTAGGAAGGCATAGTTAAAATTAGGTTCTCAAGGATTCTAACACCTTATCAACATAAATCTTTCATAAGTGATTCCCAAGGCTCTATTATAAAAAAGGACATCAAAGCTCTTCCAAATCTTCTGGTGTCCAAAGAATGTCAAAGAGCAATAGATTAATCCCCACAGAAGAACAACACTTGGTGCCATAGTTTTTAAAATTAGCACATAAAGTAGGTGTATAATGGAGCATAAGGAAAAAAGCAGATTCCATTCACTTACAATATTGTGAATATTGTGTATGCTGATGAGCAACTACTCGATCTACGGCTAATTTTCACAGTGGGCTTTTATCTTTTTACTATTAATATTTTTACTCTTTTCCACTTCAGGAGAACCCCAACCCCAAATCTCCTTATTTAGCAAAACCTATCATCATATCACATGATGAATTTATTTCACTCAATTTTAAGAGGAGGATTTGCCTTCACTTCGGCTCATATTCTCCTTGGGCACATGTGGCTTCCCTCCCCAACCTCACCTGGAAGAACTAAACACCAGACTAAACACCTGGGGCTGCTCTCATGCTGGCCTTCAGCTCACCACTGACCCTTAGTGCTCTGGTTGGCTGACCTGCAGCATGGCCAGCAGAGGAGAGAATCTGTTCTGGCTGATCACTGGGGCTTTCTGCATGTTTTGTCTGTACACAGGCTGGGATCATTGGGAATTTCAGCTGCCTTCTGTAGGGGCAACACAGAACAGTCAGCCCAAAATATAGGCTGGCAGAAGTGGTGATCAAGAGGTTATTAAAAGAGTAATGGGCTTCATTGCTTGTAACAACAGAGCTCTTTGGCATCATTTAGAAGAGGAAGAACTATGATGTTCTGTCACCAGTCCTAAGGGGAAAGGACAATAAAGGTTGAGACTGGGTGGTAATAGTGAAAATTCTGACATCAATCAGAGAAGGCTGTTAATAAAAAAGAAACACTAAAGAAAAGCATATGTGTTCATAAAAATGTGTAAGGGGTCAGAGAGAAGGAAGGTGAGAGAGAGTAGTAATGCACCTGGAGGAGTATAGAATAGAAAGCACTAAGGAGAAGGACCCAATGGTCCACCTCAAACAAATCTCCCAAGCTTAATTTTTGTTTCTTAATGCTATCTAGGCTCATGATAGAGCCTTAACTCTGTAGAGTTCAGAGGAACTGTTTTTTTCCTTTAAGGGATAACATTTCCAATAGTGCACACGTTTAGGGGTAAAAGGAGATCCCCTAATATCTACTCAAGCCATGTGCTATTAGATATTTCCCATTTGTGACTAAGTGCCTCAGTTACTTAGAACACATTATTGCCATATCCCAGGGCATAAGTTCAGTTCATTCATCATTCAACAAACATCTGGATTCCTACTAGGTACCAGGAACTTGATTAATTGCTAGAAATATATGATCAAGGCCCAGTCCTGTCCTTGATGCAATCATAGTTTCAAAAGAGAAAGAAAGACAAGCAGATAATTATCCTGTGTAAGAGAGGCACAGATGACAGCTTTGAGGACACAGAGAAGAGAGTAACTAAGTAGATGAGTGGAATTAGAAAACATTCCACAAATAGAGCAACATTTCTGCCGAGTCTCAAATAGTGAAGCAATGCTTGCTAGGCAGAGAAGGCAGGGGTGGCCTGTTCAAAGGCTGGTATAGAGTTGTGGGAGGATAAGTGAAAGCAGCTGTGGGGCTGGGACTAGTGCTAGGTATGAATTAAGAAGGACCATGTATGCTAGCTCTGATTAGAAACTTTATATTGTAGGATTGGCTTGGGAGGAATTACAAAGGAATGAATTAAGGCAGAGGCTCTGGCACAGAGTGTGGCACAGGCAGTCATTTGACAGGGAGACTTGATAGGAGGAGGCAGCTGACTTGCTACACAGGAAGAGGAAGAGGGGTGGGAGATCACAATGACTGGAGCTGGGAAGTATGTTCCAAACTACATGAACAAGCACAGGTGAGGGCTGGGAAAGAAGATGAGGAATTTGCTTTCGGACATGCTGAGTTTGAGATGCTTGAAGACCATCCAAGTGGAGCTGAAATATGGATTAGGGGTTCAGAAAGGAGTCAGAATTCAAAGGGATGGATCTGAAAATTTCTGGACCATTCTCAATTTCTTGTATTCTTTTTAAAAAGGGTAATTAATTAGATGTAAAACTAAGTGGAATTTAATTTTATACTTTTCTTGTGAACTTTTACACTTTTCCCCCTATACCAATCAAAAAGCAAAACAAAACGAGACAAAATCTAACAAAAACCCAAAAACTGTGTAATTCAGCTTAGGTTTGGCAACTATGCTCACATGGCCCAGTTTACTTCTCTCATTGCTGCACACACTGTCCCTGAACCAGCTATTTGTCTCGCAAATGGAAGTTCTTGGGCACACACACAAAAAGGACTCTGGAGGAGTGCTTGGATCAGCATTAATTCATCATCATTAGAGAAAAAGCACCTCTAAGAGTATGCCCTAATCAATGTCATTCAAAGACAGCATATTTTCAAACTCATAAATCAAGATGACTACTAGGATTGATGTAAATACACTATTCATTGCTTATAGCAGGAAACACCCGAGAAGAATCCTATGAATTAGATGACCACTTGCTACTTCTCTGGTGTAATTCATACTACTTATTCTATAAGTAATAAGACCTGTTAAGTAGTTACCATCCTAACAGGCTCTTCAAAACTTTGCTTCTCAGAGAAAGTTATAAACAGCAAACAAGATGGCCTTGGCATTTGTTTAAAACAAGTGGCTTACAGAAGGTGTGCTACAGGCAGAACAAATTGAGATCAACTCCCTATCCAATGCTGTCACCACCTTAGCGGTCTACAGAGTGGTGGCCAGAGACGCCACACAATCCCGTATCAGATAAAAAGCATAGATCCTGTTCTGATTGCCACCTCGATTTATTCAAGAAAGTATACTTGAACGTTTTGCAGGTAAGTTGTTTTTTCTTTGAGGGATAACATTTTCCCAAATTTCTATTAGCAACTGAGAGAGCGCTCCATCAGAAAATTTAAATGTACCCCTCACACTTTGCACATCTTTCCCCTCAATTCTATGTTTTAATTTTTTGCCTAAATTAGGTTATTTTAGGATCATAAGAAAGTTAAAAATGATAAATTCTTCAGAAATACACCTGAATGCCAGTCTTAGATATCACAGTAGAGTCCCTAGTATACCCAGCAGCTATCGGTGACCCTAAGGGCAGGATAAACGGAGCCTTGATGAAGTTGCTAATCACTCCATATAGCTGCAAACCCTCACTAGTGGTTATTCATTCACTTACACATGTGTTTGTATGCAGATACACTCACCAAACATACACGTCACAAACATACATGTATATATTCTTCAAATTTTAAACAAATCCATAAGACTAATTTAACAACATTTTTTTTGCATTTTTCCCAACCCCAAAATGTTTGGACATTTGGTGAGTTGAGAGCACACTTCTTACTGATAGAGAACTTAACAGACCATCATGAGAAGCCCCAGACTTTAGTCTCTCAGGGAGGGAAAGCTCAGAACAGGACATCCTTTTATCCAGAAACAGACCACACTGAAGCAAACTCCCTGGGAAAAAGCAGCCACTGAGCACAAAAGCTCAGATTTCTGGGCTGCACAAGATGCCTGAGTTTTGAGCTCTGGGCAGGAATGCATGGGACGTGATAAAAGAGAAAGGTTAGGATCCTCCAGAGAACACAAACACAGCCCTTTTCTCTTCATGTCCTGCCGAATGTGTTCTTTCTTACAGGCCCTGCACCTCCTGTATTCCTTGTTACAGCTAAATAGCACTGAAAGAGCCTTAATCCAGTTAGTGTCCCAAATATCTGGAGAAACTGATTAAGTCCTTACAGGCAGTAGGCTTGTCTAAATAAAGCACCTCAAACAAATCTTCCAAGCTTAATTTTTGCTATCGAGGCTCATGATAGAGCCTTAACTCTGTAGGGTTCAGAGGAATTTGTTTTTTCCTTTAAGGGATAACATTTTCCCAAATCCTCTATGAATAGCTCATGAGAGATTTTCAAAGGCATATAACACAAATGAAATAGTTGACCTCTCCCACCCCAGCTTGTTTTTGTTGTTTTTAAATATTAACAGCTAGGGGAGAAGGGACAAAAGAAAAGTATAAGGCTTTAGATGTAGTGCTAGAATACGTGAGCCTTGGCTCTAGACTGAAGAATTATAATGGAGGGAATGCAGTAAGTGATTCCAGCTCTCAGGACACCCAGAGGAGAAAGACAAAGTCCAAGTGAGGAGCGGTAAGTGTCGGACAGCACAGAAGAGGAAGCTGCTATAAAAGAGATTCCCAGGCAGACTCCAGCACATTCACTCGGGTTCTGGGTCCTGAGCATGAAGGAGCTGCCAGTCAGCCTGGCAGAAAGCCCAGGAAACAGAGAATGAATACGGTCAAAGCCATACTTTAAGGAGGCATGGACCAGCATTTCAAATTGGTGAGGGAAAAGGGCATTCTGGGGTTTTGTCTTGAGATGCATATTTAAAAAAAAAAGGCCTCATGTGACATTGTGAGTCCATTACAGCCCTCTTAAAACCGAGGCCAAACCACCACCAGTGGACATCATATTTCTGAACTTCCTGGCTAGATGAGGCCAGATATTTGTTTCTTTTAGGGCAGCATCCCCAATGTTTTTGGCACCAGGAACTGGTTTCGTGGAAGACAATTTTCCATAGACAGGGGGTGGGGGTTGGTTTTGGGATGGAACTGTTCCACCTCAGATCATCAATAGTTAGATTCCCATAAGGAGTGTGCAACCTAGATCCCTTGCATGCACAGTTCACAATAGGGTTCACGTTCCTATGAGAATCTAATGCCACTGCTCATCTAACAGGAGGCAGAGCTCAGGCGGCAATGCTCACTCACCTGCTGCTCACTTCCTGCTGTGTGACCCAGTTCCTAAGAGGCCACAGACCAGTACTGGCCCAGGGGTTGGGGACCTCTGTTTTAGGGAGTAGAATTTAAAAAAAGAAAAACATACTGATCAAAGTATATAAAAAATAGGATGTTTTTAGCAAATTTCAAGCAAGCAAGAAATGATCAAATTGTTTAAATAAAACAGAAGGATATTAGGCATATAGTGACTTTTAAAGGTTTGTATCAATGTAAGTATATACTACAGGGAATTGTAGAACCCTTTATTAATGCATATACTTAAAAATTTTGGAAAGTGACAAAACAATCCATGAGATTATAAATCCAATATTTCCTCAAAACATATAGCACTTATTAAGTTTTTAAATCCAATAATCTCCTGCCTAGATCACCCCTACTGACTAAATGAAAGTAATGCATGTACAGAAGAAAAAGGGGACAATGTAAAAAATAAAAGTCTACCTTCCTATTTTGACGACTCTACCAACTTCTTTTTTGAAAAGTAACCAGTAACTACTATTAACAGATCCAACCAGAAAAAAAGGTTATGCATATAATACAAATGGCTTATATTTTTCTATGAGAAACTGGTTTTACTTACACAAAGGTGCTAATATTACATATGCTATTCTGTACCTGCTTTTTTCACTTATCTTGGAAATTCATACGTATGTTATCAATAAGGCTGCTTATAAGTGTCTTCCAACATATCTTCTGAAATCCTTACATAAGTATCTTTATAAAAAATTCTTAGCAGTAGAAAGGATAGATAAAAGAGCATCCAAAGTTTTAATTTTGAAAGGTACTGGCACATTGCACTCTAATTTATGTTCCCGAATTGTTCTTCAGTTTGTCTTACCCTTTACCAACAGTGCATAATCAAACTTAACTTTTGCCATTCCTGATAGGTGAGAGAAGGCATGAATTACATGGTGACCAACTGTCTGCACCAGTGATATGTGTGTTTGCAGTTTCCATTACAAATAACAGAAACAAGTCCAGACTCATTAAGCCTGCCCTGTATTCAGTTGGTTCAATGCTAAGTAACAGCTGTCACACAGCAGCAGGAGGAGAGACCTAGTTTCTGGGGATCTTTTCTTCTTTGTGACCCTCAAAATGGCAACGCTGATTTCCTCTGGGTCTCCACTAACTACATTAATGGTCATACAAATCATATAATGGTGATAGGCAATTTCTAATTACTTGGCCCTTGCTGGGCCAGGCACCACGCTTGATAATCGAAAACACTAGTTATCAAAGTATGGTTCACCCGCATCACTTGGGAATTCACTAGAAAGGCAAACACTCAGAGCCCAGACCTACCAAAGCAGAAACTCTAGGGATGGGGCCCAACAGACTGCTTTAATAAGCTCTCTGCGTGATTCCAAGGCGTGCTAAAATTTGAGGACCTCTGATGTAACATGTTATCTTACGTAAGTTTTCCAATGACCCTCTGAGGTAGATGCTAGTATGAATGCCCATTTCACTGATGAAGAAACTGAGGTTTACTGAGAGGTATATTTACTTGTCCAAGGTCATATATTTAGAAGTGATGAAGTTAGGAATGGAAATTACATCTGTCCAACTTCAAGTCATATATTTATAACCATACTATGATGGGCCAAAGTCTTATGAGCTCTGGGGTGTGTAATGTGCTAGACTTTGTACTAGACACTGGGGATAAAAAGGGTCAAATATGCAGCTGGTCCTTGAGCTGCTCAGAGCCCCTGGGGGAGACAACAAATAATGACTGAATTGCAGGATGAGAACCGCTTAAGGGAGCTGCAGAGGGTGCCAAGGGAGGCCAAGAAAGGCTTAAAAGACCCCTGTGCTGAAACTTGCAGGTGAGCTGAATTTTCAAAGCAAACAAGCCAAACATTGGAAGTTGTGATGAGGCAGAAAGCTGCATTTACCTCTCTACAAAAGTGTATTGAGGAGCATGAGCCACAGTGCAGAAGAATTAAAGTGTCTGGAAAAAAGGTCCCTACTTCTTTTGTGTCTACCAGGCTGGAACCAATTTCTCTCAGTGTGTGCCCTCAGCCTTCTCATTTCATCTAAAATCCAGTCTGTCCTACTTTTTGGGAAGTAAAAGTCATTGAACAAGCCTCAGCAGGGGAAACTTACAGAGGTGGGGCCAAGGGAGTGCTTTCACGAATACAACACTGTTTTGGGTTGCATGTAGAGGGAAGAGAGAGTTGGGAAACCTGTGTTGGTCAAGTCTTAGCTCCATCACTAACTAGCTTTGCGACCTGAAAAAAGTGTCTATTTGTTTGAATCCCAAGACAAAGGAAGCTATGCTAGACCATACCGAATCTTCTTTCTGGCTCTGGGAGCCTCTAGAACAAGGCTTAGCAAACATTATAAGCAAAGAAACAGATAGCAATTATTTTTGGCTTTGCAGGTTATATATCTACCTTGGTGTACAAGGTGTCTACACACCTAAGCAGTTTGTCTCCTTAAATAGAAATCCTCTCACTTTGTCTGTGGCTCCTCTTTCATGATTCTCTCTGGGTACAATTTTCTTTGGTTGGAAAACAAACGCTAGGTTGTACTTCTTTTTCAGTTATGCAAAGAGTCAATAACACATCATCTCTGCTTTAAAGTAGCTTTACTGACACCTTACTTTTCCTCAATTTGAAAGTGTCCTGGCTTTAAAAACTTTTTGTAAAAAAAAGTTTTTATGTGTGGATTCTGTCCAGTGTAACTCAGAGACTGTTTCCCAGAGTCCCCCAATGCCATCAACACATACTCCCCTCTCCTGACATGGGGCGTTGGCTAGAGTCCAGTCCTAGACCTGGGCTCATATCAAAGTGACAGTTTTCATCTTTAGCTCCCAGAAGCTATACCTTTCCTGAATTGCTGTATTTCACTTAACATGCACTCTAGTTCTTTATTGTTCCAGAGTATAAGACTTGATTTCTATCTTACATTTTGGTATTATTAAAAATATTTTCTTTTAAAACATAATTATTTGACTCAGTATATATATATTTTCCATGAGACTGAAAGGAAGTTTACCCTTCCCCCTCAGAAAAAAAAGGTTCATTTCAGTTCTGGCAGGCAGACTCTCCCCCACCATCACCTTTGGCATCTTGTGAAATAGAACACTCTGTGCTCATCCTTGATTTTGAAATTTTTATACAAATTATTTTCTCTGGATATTTATTCCCTGAGACCAAAGAGGTATTTTTTTTAATGGAAATAATGTTTTCAGCATTTAATGCATTGGCAAATACAGCCATCAGTACAATTTTGAAGAGAAATAGAAAACCTGTCACATTGCTAAAGCAGTTATGGGGAATTTTTTTTTCCCATGGATGAACTACAGCAATGACTGCTACTGACATGGGAAAACATTTTAACACTTCATAAATTCCTTTTCGACAGCAGGGGACATAGAAGCCAAATTTCCCTTGGTGGAAATAAAAAATGTTTGGCTGAGATGTTCCTAAAGAGTAAATGATTTCAGAAAGAGCTTTTCAGGCAGAAGAAATGTGGTCGAGGACACCAATCTGCCTAAAAGGGGGATCGTAGTACACAGAGATCAGAAACCCCTCACATTTCACTCTAGCATTTAGCACACATCCTGGCACTTGATAAATATTTGCAGAATGAATTTAATCATTCATTCAGACACCTGAGGCTTTTACGATTTTACCTGTGAAGATAGATGAGGGCGTGACAGTGGAAAACTGTCAGTGCCCCGCGCAGCTGTCTTTGACAATAATTCTGACCAGTCTTCAGCACCTGCAGAGTGCTTTGCACACAATCTCAGGATCGAAATGTGGCTTAAAATTCACAGTGTAGCCCAAGAGGAGTAACCTTCACAGCAAGGTATAGGTACAACATTTTCACAGAGTAATATCTGATCATCTGTTCTATGATCACTTTAGGAGCTTTGAACCTCATGATTGGGTCCTGGCAGATACTTGTGTTCAGATATCCAGAGACAATAAAGGATCCACATGGTTGATATGATAAGCACTGCGGAATCTTACAGGTGGAAAGGAGCCTTAGGGGATTATCCAGTTAAACCCTTTTATCACTGAGATGAAAAAAAGGAGACTTCAGTTGCTTTAAAGACTTTCCCAAAGTCACAAGGCTAATTAATGGTCAAACTGGGATTAGAACCCGATCTCTTCGCCTAGTGAAAAGTCTTTTCACCACTTGCAGTTTTAAGACCTAACATGAGGTTGATGCCTTTCTATCACAAATGTATAAAGCAAAGTTGCATGATAGTTCTAACCTTTCTAGTCTCCAGGTTGAAATAATATTAATAACAGTGCCTTAATACTCATACGGTAAAATTCTCAACTAAAGTTGTGTGCTCTACTTTAAAGAGAATGGCATATTAGAGCTAAGATCATTGAGATCATGGTTTACTACAAAAACAACAACATGGAGACTGGGTTTTGCAATTATTAGGTTCTAGCCCAATTTTCAGCATCACCTTCTTTTCCACCTGTGATTGGTCAAAAACCAGTATTTTTTTCTGAGGTCTTCTTCGTGCTTACGAGAATTATGCCAGGTCCAGCAGTGGCACAGTGAGGTAGAAAAGAGAACTGTAAGTGGCCGGTGTCTCTATTTAACCTAAAATCTTGCTAGAGGGAAAAACAAGCAAACAAAGCAATAAACTTGATGCACATAAAATAATTAGAAAATAAGTAAGTGCTCAAGGAGATAGTATTAACAAGTGCTGCAGAAGGTAGGTGAAAGGGAGATGGTTATGGGTTATAATGGATGAACAAGGTTTCATGGAGGAAATGTGATAGAGGTGGGCTTCAATTTTGGCACCTGGAGAAGGCGAAATATTTCAGGCAAGGGAAACAGCATAAGCAAAGGTGTGGAGGTAGGAAAGAGGGTAGTGCCAGAAGCAAATACTTCATTCTCTTGCCAGATACCAGCAATTTATACTCAGTGTGATGTCAGCACACCTCTCTAACTCTACCTGTAAACTGTACATTGACATTTATAATATTCTTCTGATAATTTTCATTTTACACCCACACACCCACACATCCACACACATACTTAGAAAGCAAACTGTACAAGGAGCCAAGAGTCTTGGTTCTAATCTGCTCATAAACTGCTAAATGACCAAGGCCTCTCATGTCTGCTCTCTGAGCCCCAGTTTCTTCCTCTGTGAAATGAAAGTGGCCCAACCCTCTAAGGTCCCTCTTTGCTCTAACATTCTATAATTTCTGCTTTTTATCCATGCTCATTATATGTACGGCGCATATTCTTAAATTAATATTAATCAACCCTTCTGCACTGCTGCTGGCTTTCCCATTTGCCTTTTCTCCAGTTTGTTCCCTTCTCTCTTACTAGGAAGCATGTTGGGAAAGTAGCAAAATGGGAATATCATGGAGTGTTTACATTTTTATTAGATAGGTGTGTGTTGTAATTGTAAAAAGGCATGCACAACTCATCATCTTGGCATGCATATTAATAACTGAATGTGTTAGTCCATGCTTTCTGAACTTTATAAACAGCTCCTGTATGAGCTTTGAAATGACAAGCTTTGTTCATAACTGAGAAACTAAAAGTGGGCAGGCCTATGGGGAGTTCCTATGAAGTATAAATTTTTAAAAAGCAAAGATCAAAACTCCAATGTCTCTGAGTTGGAAAACCTGGGGAAGCTTCTGGCAAATGGACGGGTTAAGAAATGACATAAAGATGAGACTAGGGTACTATTGGGATAAGGTGACATGAGAAAGATGATTTACCTGTGCCGACAATTATTTTCTCTTTCTTCTACATCTAGCAAATGAGATCTGTTCAGCTGGCCCAGAAGGGAAGAGAAAGCCCCAGGTGCCACAGCAGAATAGGCAATGTCCTCATCTCATATCCTTGATAACTGGACATCCATGGTCAGAAGTGAAAAATCACCCCACACAGAAGGGAATGGATGCTGTACTCCCCAAACTTCTGGTTCGGTTTAGTTACAGCCCCTTGATACCTTAAGCCAAGGCTCTGATAAAACACAATGACTGTTTGATATTTAATAGCTGGTCCTGGTGTGAAGACCAGAGATATGAAAAATGCTAGAACTTCTGCAAATATGGACAGAACTCAACACCATCAAAGACAGAAGGTAACTGCTGTACTTTGATGAAGATGTTTAAATAAATCACGACTTTTTCCTTATGTTATTATTATTAATGGCTTGGGATGTTTTTCAAAAGACATTTGTTAAGCACTGAACTTCGGGAATGATATCTCAGCTTTCTTTCTCCTCATTGGCTGGAGAGTGATTTAGGCCAAACCTTTGAGCCTATGGATCCTTTCCAAATGAAAGCAAGAACAAATATATAAGCATGGAAAGGACATAGGGGCATCTAATCCAGCTCCTGGATCACATCTGAAGTTCTCCTTGTCCTATTCAACCAATTAGTTATTTCCAGCAAAATTCATAAGGGGACCCACATGCTTTTGACATGCTTTGAACCATGCAATGTACCTGAGCTTCCCCGGAAGTTGTTGAATGAGCCCTCTGTTGGGGATACCAGGCCTGCTCCACCAGTTAGCTAGTTGGCCAATATACCTGCTTCCAAACCACGTCACAAGAATTTCTCAACATGCTTGGCTGTTTAGTGAATGGGCTACCAGGGAATGCCATGAAGAACATTGCTGACACTGGGGAGATCCTTTATGTGGGAGGGAGCAGTTAGGGGTGCTATGGAATAACCAGGAGATTTCCAGCCACCTGGGAGAAGGAAAATGGAAGTGCAACTCCTGAAGACTCGGGCTTAACAATTCTAATCTCATTCTAAGGGAAGAAGCCAAAATGTGATTCCTGTGGTGTTTGCCAGGAATATTAATGCAGACAAATGGGGTGTGACTGGTTCTTCTTTTGGAAAATGCAGGAAGTATGTCAGTCACGGTGGACTTTGGCAGTTACTGTTTTACAAGCATCCCCACAGTCCTGACACCAAACTCAACTTACCACACTGAACAGAGCTGTGGAAAACAGGAATTGCGGTTGAGACACAAATATAGCTCCACTAGAGGGAGGGAAACTCCAGACAGGAAAGGAGATGCATTCAGATTAAAGGATGAGGAGATGTGTACATACCTATCAGGTTAGTCAGGTTACTGCTAATATTTTCACAGACTGGGTTCCTCTTTGCAGCCTTTTTTGTAAAAGCACATAGAAGAGAATGGAAAGTTCTGAGCCTGCTCAATGAGATATGCAATCTTCTGGTTCTGCCTCACAGGCTTAATTCTAGCCGAGGCTCACATTTAAGGTATCTCCCAACTTCCAACTTCGAGTCATCCTGAAAGATCTTGGCTGTCAAAGACTCAAATGAAGGCCCCTCAGAACCTCCGTGGCTGGGAGGTGTACACCCTGGCTAGCACTGCAGGATTTTCACAATCTCAGTTGATATCTGCCAACTGCTGAAATGCTTCTCAGAATCAAATTACAGGGCTAAGGGGGACTCCCAAATAGTAACAGATAGATGGTAAATACAGAGATTGTTGGATGGTTACAATTGGAGATACTCCAACATAAATTTTTGAGGATTCTTTCACCCCAACTCTCCTAATATTTCCTAGCCTCCTACCAAGAATTTGGTTAAGTGTGGCAATTTCCAATAAAAGTATAGCAATTGAGCTTTTTCTCTGATTTGCTTCATTACACATGCAAGTTGAAACCTTGTTTCCTGTAGACAATGCTAACGTCAATGCCAAACTACTCAATGAGGTCACCAGAAATTTCTAAACTCACTGTTCTGGGGTTTCCTCCTGTCTGACTTCCGATTTGCTCATTCATTCACTCACTCATCCACCAAATATTTCTCTCATATTTCTGTGTTCTAGGACTTGATAGATATTGATGACTAAAAAAAAGACATGTCTCTTCCTTTGCGATGTCTGCTATAATAAAAAAAAGCAGACATATCATGAAGTCACTGCACATTTGGATAAGTGTTACAAAGGACCTTAATAAGATGCAGTGATGGCGAATCTACTAGAAGAGGGTGGACCAGAAAGACCTCTCTGAAGAGGTGGCCCTTCAGCCAAGACCTACAGGATAAGAAAAAGCCAAGCATACAGAGTAGGGGAAAGGGCACTCCAGGCAGAGGGAACAGAATGTGTAAAGGCCAGATGGTGGAAGGTCATTTTGATGGGCTCAGGGGGAGGGGGGCCAATGGAGTTGATACATGGTGAGTCTGAGGATAACTGATGCTAAAGAGGCAGGCACAGAGAGCTCTGTTGGCTAGGGACAGTGAGTATTCTCTAAATGCAAGGGGGAGCTACTCAAGGAATGTAAGTGGGGAAGACATGATCTGATTCGCATCAGATGAAATGTGAAAAATAAATTGAACTAGAGAAGAAGTAGAAAGGGAGGCACTCTGTATTGCAAAAACTGCAAAATTCTTCCTAGCAGCCATTCTCCACTCCTGCCTTATGATAATAACTCCAATTTCACTCTGGAGAGCAGCAGGCCCAAATATTGTATTTCTCACATTCTTTGCAGTTAGGCATGGCCAGGTGTCATCATTCTGCCAAATGAGACATATGTGGAAGTCAGCTGGGGATGGATTTTTGGGCAAGTTTTGCTTTCTTGCTATAATGATGTGACTCCTTCCTATGTCTTTGTTCCTCGTTTCTTACGTGATTTCAGCCCGGAAAAAGAAAATATGATGGCAAGCGCAGCTGCAACCACCATAGACAACTATCCAGGAAAAGCGAATAGCACCAGAGAGACCTCAGCCCTCGCAGCCCTGAACCAGTGGACCAGTGCCAACAAACTCCACATCTGGATTTTACTATGTCCGAAGAGAAAAATCTTCCACTTGTTTCAGATGCCGTTTGGCAGAATTTTCTGTTACTCACATGTGGACGCCGTGTCTAACTGACACCATCAGGCAACCACGTGGTGGCAGTTAAAATGAAGAAGGGTGGGCTGAATCGGGGTATATTTTTGAAGGAAGAACCAATGGGACTTCTTGATGACCTAAATGGAGGTTGTGGTGGTGGGAGATGGCAGATATAAAAAGTACAAGACTTTGGCTTGAGAATTTATGAGAATGGGAAGGAAAAACCCAGAAGAGGAACAAGTTTGAAGATTAAAAGCAAGGATTCCATTTTTGATATTTCAAAGCTGAGGTGCCCAAGAGGCAGTCTCCACTCCTGTGGTGTCCAGGAGACGGGATCTTGCTGGCCCTGCTCCACCCCTTCCTTTACTCCTTCTCAGGGAGTGACGAGCCAGCCTGCCGCGGAGAGCACGTGTTCTGCTTGCCTACTCGCTTTCTTAGGCATCCAAAGGGTAGTCTCCAGGGAATGTGGCTGGGGTCTTCACTGCTGCCTGAGGCTGGATGCTCAACACGACATCCAGCATTCGGAAGCCTATTATTGCTGTCAATCTCCACATCATTTTCCAATTTGGTTTTCATACCAAAAAGTATTTGTAGTCTCCACATGCAACACTTTTCCGTTCACCTCTCAGTTGCTTCAAATATGGGCCAACTTACGTCTATATAATGACAGGTAGACATGTCATGTTCTTTCAGCCACATCATAGGGCCTCATTTTAATAGGTGGCTCTTTCAAAAGTTACTGCCAAAGAAAACCAAATTCTCACCTATTCTAGCCCATGGCTGCCCTCTTATCTTTATGGTTAGAGCCAAGGGTGGGTCTCCCATGCCCGTTGGGACTATACACTGCATGGGAATTAGAACTTATTTAAAATTGATGCCAGTGAGTGAAAGGTAAACATAAAGTAACCTGTTTCAGGCATATGACTTCTTACCATAACTTTGCAGAAATTGTATTATTAGAATTGTTTGACTCTGCTCTCTCTCATTTTTCTCTACTATTTTCACTCTTACCTTCCCTCTATCCACTGATACATTCTCTTCTTCCTTCCTTTAAAAACTGCTGTTAATATTACTTCTCTGTATTCTATCCCGAATAACCTTAGAGGTTTTAGACATACACTCTTAAATAAAGGGCTACTCCTCAAGGCTGGTGAATCTAGGTAAGTTGGTCTGGTATCAGTCTGCGTAAAGACAGAGCAGTCTTATTTTTCCTATTCCTTTTCTTTAAAGACACATTGGTCTTATACTGGATACTTGATCACTTATTAAAATTTACATTTGAGAATTTGTTATATGACATGCTATGCTGCTGCAAAACCTGTCTTTTGATAAAGTCATATAAGATACTTTTACATTTAAGATCCTGGTTTTGCCCTCTCTTCCATCCCATCCTGACAGATGCAATATTTCTTGTGTTTGCACTGATGAAAGAGGTGATGGGCATTTTGGCACATGATAGCACAGAAAATAGTACTTATCTTCAGAATGGATATATACACCCCATATGTCACTATTGCATAGGGCCCTGCACCTGGTACAGAATGGAGCATGGCATTGTAACAGTGTCATTCAACGGCTTTTACCAAGCGAGAGAACATCGGCAGCTGTGATGCATTATGTTGCTGTGACATTAACTACAGACACAGATAGAGTGCCCATCAAAAAAATATACGCCCTTTTTTTGAATAGAGCCCTGGGTAATTACCCTGACTATTGTTCTAAGAGAAAGCCCCATTTACACCCCTTCATCATTTAGACTCTGGACATAAAAAAAAAAATCACTGGCATTAAGTAGTTAAGGCAATTTGCTTTCCACATGAAGAAAGGACAAAAACATCTCTACTCTTGAGTTGCCCATTTTGACAGCCACAGCTCACCCAAATAAAAGATCCTGAGGAGTTTTTCTGGTGGCACCCTTTTCCTACACGGAGCCCAAGGAAAATGTGCTCAAGTTTGCTTCCTACTGTCAGCACTAGGAGGACATAGGGGTCTGTGTGGACAGCCTGCAGGTGAAGAGTGGCGGCCCTGCAGCTATGATATGAACTGTGGTGGGTCCAGCAGGCACAGATGCATCTAGCTGCCCTGCCCTGGTGGCCAGGCTTGCTGTTCTGAGGAAAAGCTACAGAAACGTTGCTCACCTTGAGAAGTAAACTCTCAGGGCAGGGTCCGTGTTCCTCCAAGTTGCCACAGAACATGAAATAGGTTATGAAGTTTGCCATTCAATATGGAGTAAAAATGGGAGATTATTGAACTACTTACCCCCAAATGAAAAAATAAAATTAATGAAAAAGAAAAGGCAAAAATCACAACAAAAGAAATGGCCCCCAAATTTTACTTACATTGAGTGAGAATCCCAGTTAAGGCATTTTTAAAATTCTCCTTGGCTTCCTCCATCTCTTGCTCATGGGTGGCTTTTTCATTCATCAGCCGGCGGACGTGGCTGTTGGCTGACTGCACCATGGAATAGAACTGGTTTGCAGAGCGCCGGTTCACTTCCCCTCGTTCAATCCAGGAAAGCAGCACTGTGATAGCCTCTGAAAACTTGCTATCATCTGGAAATGGAAAACCACCAAGCACAAATAAAGCCAAGAAGAGAAAATACACTTTATTCTTGTCCCTCTCAAAAGACAGAGCATAGTCTAACCTAGCGGATATAGTTTCAGAACTCAACAAATTGTCCTTCCTGAGACTGACTGCTGTATAATCACTTAACTTCTCTTTTCTCATCTAACGTTAAGGTACCACAGAACCACTCAAGAGGTTCACACTCTCCTCTACCAACTCCATGAGCTCAGCCATAGGAGATTTGTTCTGGACATTCTTAGGCATAAGGTACAGCCTCATTCTTCCACCAAATCTTGATTTCTCTTTCTTAAGACAGATTTGAAAAACTGTTATTAACCTACTGGGTCTCTACTTCATTTCTTTTTTCCTTTATCAAAAATATTAAACAGTGTTACCAGTTTTCTGATTTATGGAATCAGCTGAGTTAGTGTTAAAATGTGGAAGAAAGAATGGATTACTTTAAAACTGGTTGTAATGTATGGTATTGTCCCTAAGGCAAGTAGTAGAAATAAGTCAATTCGTATTCTACTGTAGTTCAAAACTAATTTCATTTTAGGGCTACTACCATATATTTAATTAGGCTGAAAAACAGAATATTTCCTGGTTTTCCACAAAAGAGGACATGTTTCCCAAGGTGTTCAGTGTTTGCTTGAGATGACCATGGAAAGCCCATCTGAACCTGGTTTGAGATGTATGTGTGTGGTGCTGCGGGGATAGGAAGTGGGAAACGAAAATAAGTGATAAAGTCTATTTCAAAGAAAACAGACTTGCCTATTTGGGAATGGTTACTGGAACAAACCTGTATTGTATGGCTTGGAGGTGCAGAAAAAGGAAGTTTGTGGGTGATTAAGTTAATTAGAACTGGAATTTGTATGTCAGTTGTTACAACATTAATCAATCTGACTATTGCTGAAGGCTCACTGCCTACTTTCCAGGCAAACCTGCGGGAAGAAGCCTTTCATTTATATTCTGCAATCCCTAGAAAATGTACTTTAGGGAAAAAATCCTCTTTTTTTTTTTTTTTTTTTTTGAGATGAAGTCTCACTCTTGTTGCCCAGGCTGGAGTGCAATGGCGTGATCTCAGCTCATCGCAACCTCCGCCTCCCAGGTTCAAGCGATTCTCCTGCCTCGGCCTCCTGAGTAGCTGGGATTATAGGCATGCACCACCACGCCTTGCTAATTTTTTGTATTTTTAGTAGAGACAGGGTTTCTCCATGTTGGTCAGGCTGGTCTTGAACTCCTGACCTCAGGTGATCTGCCCACCTCGGCCTCCCAAAGTGCTGGATTACAGGCCTGAGTCACTGTGCCTGGCCTAATATCCTACATTTTTATAAGTAACATAGGTAGACTCTGAATTCTAAAGATCGGGAACAAAATTAGATTGAAAGATTCAGATTCTTACCCATTTGTTTAAAAAATACTGAGTGCCTACTGTGTGCCAGACACTGCCCCTCCATCTTTATGTATTATTTACATATAAACATACATACACTCCACATGAATAGGCAGTTGGAGATTCACACTTGAGAAAATGATTTTATTTTACTCACCAGATTTTTTAAATCAACCATTGAGTTGTTATTAGTATTTTACACATCATATGAAACAATTGAGTGCTTTGTAAATTTATAGTGTGCTTTACAAACATTTGTCATTATGTTTTCTCAGGAAGACCTCCTCCCAGACCAGGGTATAGCTTCCTTAGTGCAGCTGATGTTTGCCCAGGAGGTGCGTGTCCTGAATGAAGGTGGGGCTGAGCCTAATTCAAGGTCCTGCAGTTGAGCTCTGCCTTCCTCAGGGAAAAAGCAGCTTTTAGGGATGTGCCCTAAGAATGCTGTTCAGCCACCATTCTGAGCCCTCTCCTGCTGCACAGCGGCCTTCTAGACTTGGGGATCAAAGCTTTTTTATGAGCGAACCTGCCCCCCTGCCCTCATACTTTAACCAGAGGAGATAACTGGCCTGGGAACGCCCACAAAACATCCTGTGAGTGACAGAGTCAAGTTTCCTTGAAAATCTCAACCCACAGGCACAGAACACACTTACTGAGTATTGCAGCCAGTTTATACCATTTTGTTAACTTTGGAATTTCAGTCTGAGTTCAACCTTCAGTGAACTCCAGCTGCAATGGTTTCTTATCTCATTTCATGGACCGAAGCAGCTTGTATAAGATAAAATCCATCACACAACTTAACATTATGTTCAGCCCATGGAGAGGCCCATAATTTAGCATTATGTTTGTGAGAGGCCCACTGCGACCATTACAGGCAGAATAAATTTTGCCTCCATCCACACTCTCTACCTCTCTCCCCACCAATATATGTTAGGAGAATGGACCTCAGAACAGACAGTAGAAATAAACCTAATGCTGAGAAGAAACCTTTTTTTTCCTCTTAAAAGATAACAACAACAGAAAAAGACACATTGACTTCATGTACCATTTTTTCCCCTTTGCTGTGACTTTCGTGTCTATGTAACACAGAGAAAGAAAAATCCTTAATGCTTTTGTCATGAGCTTTATAGGGAGGGAGCATAATGCTGTTCGTTTCTTTCTCTCATATACAGGTAGTTTTTCCTTCTCTTGCTTATGGTGCTCAGTTCATAAATAGACTAACTTTACTATCGGGAAAAACACACTTAAATTTTAAAAATGTATGTTTGCTCAAATGGTCTGAAAGTCACATTTTATTGCTCTTCACACCTAGATCCAGAGCACAATAAGTTCACCAGCAGACTATCATTTCAGAAAAAGGAAACAATATTCTTAGGATTAAGCCACTGACAATACACGATTTCAAAAGTAAGTATCCAAGGGATTTTCTAAGATGTTAACAAGTACTAGGAGGCAGAATTCCATTAGCATAAAAGAGGAATATAGTTTTGAAAACTCCCAATTTCATCTTCATTTCTGAACTTTCTGAAACTGACAGGGCGATATATGATTGATGTACTGACATTCAAATTAAATTAAAAAAACATTAGTTAAGGCATGCTTGATAACTCCAGTCAATATTTGTTGCCATGTAAGAAGTAACTTTAATTTATATCAATTAAGACTAAGCCAGTAACTCCCTCTGGAAGGCTCCAGGAGGATATTGGGAGCGGTCATTTTCAATACTCAACTGTAAATTTAATTTTGTATTCAGTGGAAAGATCACTGAGAAAGCAGAAAACAATATAAACTAATTTAAATAGGATTTAGATTGCAGCATTATTAAAGCTATTCATGTGGAAAGAAATTAACACTGCTCATAAAAATCACATCAAAGACGCACTTATAAAAATTCCAAAGACTTTCTGTGAACATGCTCGGGCATAACTCTGAACGTGGATGCACTTTAGAAGCTATGTGCAGATGTGCTTTTTCCACAGTAAGAATTGGGAAAAACTGGTATATTATAGAGTGAATATAAATCATTTGCTCATTAAAAATTGCCCACCATTTCTAATCAGGGTATACAATGTTAATGCACCTGAGTGAATGCACAGGTTCATTCACCGGTCTTGCCTTTCTTCCTCCCTTCCATCCGTCCCCCGCTTCCTTTGCCGTAGCCTTCTTTGTTAAACACCATGGCATGCCTCCCTGCATTTGCTCATGCTGTGTGCTTATCCTTGGGTCTCTCACACTCCTGGTCCCCCTGGTCAGCTGTTATTCTTCCCTCAAGATTCAGGAAGATTTAAGTGCCCTTTTGTAAAGAAACCTATTCTGCAACTCTAGGATGAATTAGGTGTCTCTTTGCTATGTTTCCACAATTCCCGCATATCCTGCTATTAAAGCATTAGTTGTTCTGTACAGTAATTGTTGGTTTACAGATCTGTCTCCAGTTTTGAGGGGCTAATTGGAGAATAAAATTTCCAAAGCATATTTCAATCTTCTGGTTACTCCGAGTTTTTCCCTTTGTATTTTATATTTTATTACACTCTACAATAGTTCCTTCTTATCCACAGTTTCACTTTCTGGGGTTTCAGTTACTCTAGGTCTCAGTTAACTGTGATCAACTGCAGACCGAAAATAATGGAAAATTGCAGAAATAAGCAATTCATACATTTTAAATTGCACACTGTTCTGAACAGCATGATGAAATGTCACGCTGTCTCACTCTGACCTGACCGGGATATGAATCATCCCTTTGTCCAGGGTATCCACATTGTCTATACTGCCTCCCTGTGAATCACTTAGTAGCCACCTGGGTTAGCAAATCCACTGTAGTGGTATAGATGTGTTTGAGTTCAAGTAACCCTTATTTGGCTTAATAATGGCCCCAAAATGCAAGAGTAGTGATGCTGGCAGTTTGGAAATGCCAAAGAAAAGCCACAAAGTGCTTCCTTTATGTGAAAAGGTGAAAGTCCTTCTCAATAAAGAAAGAAAAAAAATTGTATGCTTAGGTTGCTAAAATCTAGGGTAAGAACAATATTTTAATCTATGAAATTGTGAAGAAGGAAAAAGAAGTTTGTGCATAGTATATATAGTGTTCAGTACTATTCATGATTTCAGGCATCCACTGGGGATCTTGGAATGTATCCCTCAAGGATAAGGGGAGACGAGTGTATTCCTAAAAGATTTGTAGAAATTAATACTGGAGGAGAGAGATCCAAGATGGCCGATTAGCAACAGCTCAGGAATGTAGCTCCCAGTGAAAGCGCAGAGAACGAGTGGACGCCGCACTTTCTGACGAATTTTTGTTGCCCACAGACCGGGAGATTCCTGACAGAGGAGTCACACGGGTCGCCAGCACGACTCTTTTGGCCGGCGCGGCCGTTTTGCCGGTGCCCCAGCGTGGTGCTTTCCGGTGCAGAGTATATGGGACGGTCAGGCTCGGCTGGTCCCATCCCACAAGGAAAACAGCAATTGGAAGTGCTGAGGACTGACAGTTTCACAGCAAGCACAGCGAACCCGGGAAGGTCTGGCTCTGTGGGGAAGGGGCGTCTGCCAAAGGAAAACTAAGAAACAGAAAAACTTCATCACCGGGCGGAGAGAGATCCAAGATGGCCACATAGCAGCAGCTCAGGATTGTAGCTCCCAGTGAGAGTGCAGAGAGTGAGTGGATGCTGCAATTGCAGACGAATTTTTGATGCCCACAGACTGGGGGATTCCCAGCGAAGGAGCCACACGGGTCGCCAGCGCGACTCTTTTGGCCGGCGTGGCGCTTCTCGGTGCAGAGTGTGCAGGACTGGGTGCCCTTTTAGTTGGGCTCGGCTGGTCCCATCCCCACAAGGAGAACAGCAATTGGAAGCGCTGAGGCTGAGAACAAGCACAGCTGAACCCGGGAAGGCCCAGCTCTGTGGGGAAGGGGCGTCCGCCGAAGGAAAACTAAGAAACAGAAAAAACTTCATCACCAACAAGCTGGACGTCCACTCAGAGACCCAATCTGAAAGTCGGCAATTACAAAGACGACAGGTGAATAAATCCACAAAAATGGGAAGAAACCAGTGCAAAAAGGCTGAGAACACCCGAAATCAGAATGCCTCTCCTCCTACAGGGGATCACAGCTCCTCATCAGCAAGAGAACAAGGCCTGATGGAGGATGAGTGTGATGAACTCACAGAATCAGGCTTCAGAAGGTGGATAATAAGAAACTTCTGTGAGCTAAAAGAACATGT